>VYZW01048123.1:0-38417 GCA_013401315.1 Balaeniceps rex | reverse complement strand
CCCTGATGTCACTTTGATGTTGACTGCTCGTTCAAGTATTGGCAGAAAATGAACTTGCTGTAGGTTGTTTCGGAATGACCAAGGATAGCAAAGGCTGAAGGAGGTCATACTGAAGAAATAAAACTGTCTTGTAGGAAAAAATAGTGCTCGNTATTCATTGAATGCAGTGCAAAGAACTCAAGGGGTCATATAATCCACCCAAATCCTGAGCAAGGTGCCAGTTAGATATATCATTAAAATCCTGAAGGTAAGCAGAGGTCTGTTCAAGTCCAAGGCGGCTTTCCTCTACTGACTATAGAGTATATCTTTCCTTCTCATGTGACTTGCAGGCAGAAGATTATCTGTAATTCTTGCATGTGACTAGCTGTGCTGTTATCAAGCAATCCAAAATGTATGAAATTCCGCCTTTTGATCTCTTCCGCTGTTACGTAATCGTTGACAGCCATTGACTGGCAGAGAAACCCCAGTCAGTATTCTGCAGGCTCACCATGATACAATTTTTTTTACGTGAACAGTGTTCTTCATTACTATTTTCTGACAGTTTTCTGTACAATAAATTGAATAGTTAATATTCTCGGTTTATCATCACTGGTATTTTAAACGTATCTGGCATAAGCAGGACCCCCTTTTCCCTTTTCTAAAGGTTTCCATATTTTCTCTGTCTAGCAAGCATGTTACGCTTTCGCATCTGCTGTTTAATCGGAAAGATGCTTGTTAAGAACTGGCGTTTGGAAAAGCAGATGTTAGTCCAGTGATTACAGAGAATGAGATATGCTTCAGGTAATCTGCCTGGTCTTCAGGAATGTATGCATTTAGGTGTAGAAATGGATTAGATTACTTCCAAATGTGTGGGTTTTTTCTTTTTTAATACAACAAAAGCAAAACATGCCATTTCATGTCTGTTAAGTGCCAAAACCAGCTCCCGTAGGAAAGGGGATGCAAGCAATTCTGCTCAGGACATGTGAGGAGAAAGAGTATTTTATCAGGCTCGGTAGCTTTTCCCACCTTTAGGATTTTGCACTTGTCATCTTTTCACACCATTTTTATGTTCTTTGCATTTCTGGGCTGACAGTAAGGAAAAGAAGGTTTTCCACAGAGGTAGACATTTTTCCCTTCCCTGTACTGTTCCTCAGCTCATAAACTTCCCAGAAATTTTTGGCCATGAAGCTTTCATTTCTCTAATATGCAAGGTGGAGGTTGTTTGGGCATGTGAAAAATAAAAAATTTTAGTAATTTAAATTACATGAAGAGAGTGGACCAATCTGGTCAAATCCTGTTCTCTCAATTACTTTTAGAGGAAGCTACATATCCTTGCTGAGGGAACATAGTGGGGAAAGGAAAAGAAGGCTTCTGCCATGCTGAGTGATTGTAAGTAAGATTTCTCTTAAAGTATGTAGGTAAAACAGAGTTTATCCGAAACTGCATGGCATATTGTCTTGATTTTGCCCAGCAATCTATTTGCTTGAATCTTCTTTAAAAAAAAAAAATCATACGATCTTTAACACGAAAGGGGTTAAAAAGAAAAATCTCTCGTATTTATATCAGTAGTATTTTAGGAGTGATCACCTTAAAGAACCAAAGAGAGGAGCTCTGTGAATAGGCTTTGCTCAAAGCGTATTGCTGCCAAGTCTATGGAGATGATATGAAAGCCTGTTGAATGTCCTAATTCAAGAAGTTTCTGCCTAGTGGTAGAGACAGATCTAGCCTTTAGAAAAAGGAAATATGCGTATTCTCATTGTCTTTACATTTTGCTATTAGTAGCAAATCTTGAATTTCAGACTTTTTTTTTTTTACTATGTTAGTTTGCACCATGCAAAATTGACATTTCTTCTTAAAATAGATGAGTTTGCTGAAGATGGCAGAATTTAGAATGGTAAGAAGCAAAGAGAGAATCTTGGTCATTCTGTCTTTTAAATTTGCTCTGAAATGTTGAGATTAATCAACTCGTTGAAGGACTATTACACAGTTACATAAAACAGCATTTAATTCTTGGCTATTTCAAACCTCCAAAGTATTTAACAAAATCAGTTGTGAAACAGGACATTGTTGAAAAGATAACAGGAAAAAACATGTCTGACAATTAGCGTTGGCTCTCGGAAAAAAGGGTAAAGGGTTATCCTTCTAAACTCCCTCCTGCGCTCTCCTGTTGAGTATCTACTGACTTTTCCTGAATATCTGACAAATGTTTTTAGTTACACACATAGCTAGTTCTGAGTGTGCTTCTAGTAATAACTCTCCATTGACTTAAAGTCACTGACTTCACTGTAGATAACCCTGTGTAAGAATGTTTGTCAGTCTTCCTACCCTTCTATAAATAGACAAATCTGAAAGAAAAATGTTTATTTATTATGTCACAGCAATTGCAGGAATGCAGTGAAGATGAAGAGGATCGGGAGTGCTTAAAGCAAGCCATTACTGCTCTTCTGAATCTGCAGTGCAGCATGGAGCGCATTTACAGCAAACACTCCCCGAGACGTCGGCCTGGGTAATCCACAAAACTACCCTGGTTTCCCAGAGTTGGCAGAGGAGGAGATAAATGATCTGGAAGGAATTGTAATTTTTTTCTTGTTAGATAATGTGTGTATTTGCTTTTCAAGGCATGTCTTTATGCCAGCGTTCATTGTAAATGGAGTAGCAACCCAAAACCTTCACGGTCCACTTCTATGAGTAATGTCAATATCTTACTCTTTCCCTGGCCAAAGCAGTGCACGTGGTTTATTTGGAACAGTAAACTTGGTTAGGGCATATTTAGGGCAAAGAAATAATGATATAAACAGCTAATTTAGTTGATTTTTTTGGTCTCTTGGGTTGGCAGATGTGCCCATCGTGACTTTTGCTTTTATTTGTTCAAGGGAACAAGTTTGTCGCTTCTATAACCGACAACTAAGAAGCAAGCACTTGGCCATCAAGAAAATGAATGAAATCCAGAAAAATATTGATGGCTGGGAAGGCAAAGATATTGGGCAGTGCTGTAATGAATTCATAATGGAAGGTGGCTTGACGAAAATAGGAGCCAAACATGAGCGCCACATCTTTCTCTTTGACGGTTTAATGATCAGCTGTAAAACTAATCACGGTCAATCACGGCTTCCTGGTTACAGCAATGCGGAGTATAGACTGAAGGAAAAAATCATCATGAGGAAAATACAGATTATTGATAAAGACGACACATCTGAATACAAACATGCTTTTGAACTGGTGTCGAAAGATGAAAACAGTATACTGTTTGCTGCCAAGTCTGCTGAAGAGAAGAGTAATTGGATGGCCGCTCTGATTTCCCTCCAGTATCGCAGTACTCTGGATAGGATGCTTGATTCAGTATTACTGCAAGAAGAAAATGAACAGCCACTGAGGTTGCCCAGCCCAAACGTGTATCGATTTGTAGTGGAAGACTCGGAGGATAACATCGTTTTTGAGGACAACTTGCAGAGCAGGAATGGCATTCCTATCATCAAAGGAGGAACGGTTGTAAAATTAATCGAAAGGTTAACGTACCATATGTATGCAGGTATCCTGTACATTTGTTACATCTGTGGTTTTTAAGGTCATGCTTGTATGGGTGATGAAATTAATCCTTTTATCTTTTGTTTGTTTGGGTTTTTTTCTGCGTATAGTTAAATGTAAAGCAAGATTTGCAGAAAAAAAACCCCAGTATCTGTTATTAAATCAAGTGGCTTTGCTGGCAAAGCTGTAAGAAAATTTTGGGTATGCAAGCCCTCTTCCCTCCCACTCACCCCCTCCAAAAAAAAAAGTATCAGTGGCCTAATAGGAGCCACTAGTGTGTTTCCTGAGACTGTCATGGCTAAAGCAGTGGTGCGGTTACAGGCTGTGTGACTGAAGGAAGAAAAAGGTTGGAGGTTATATTTATTATGCTTCAACCTGCCGCTTTGTGAAGTCCCCCCGTAGGAAAGGATGCAAATCACAATTGGCATTCTTCAGACTTTCCTGTGCAGTACTATCTCAAAGCCACAGAAATGAAACTTTGAAGTAGTTACATGAAGTGCTAATGTTGATGAAACTGTTAGACCTGAGGTTTGGCGTGAAAAGCGTGCATTGAAAGGGGATGCAGTGAAGCTGAAAAAAGGGTGCTGGTGGAAGTGGTGTGTGGTTTTTGTAAAACTTCTCAAATAGGAATGGTCTCCTCTGTGCTTTTTACAAAACTGCCTGGTATTTAAGTGAGCCTTTTTTGTAAAACTAAGGCTAGGTAGTGTGGAGCTGTGTATTAAAAAAAGATAAAATTTTAAAAAATAGCATTTCCCACATTGAAGCTCAGTATTGATGCAACTAGTTGGTATGCAAGTAATCTGTAGTTGTGTCATCTGTGAGTCCCAAGTCATCCATTTTGAAAATGTGATGGGTTTCGGTGGCTTGTAAACGTAGCTCTTTTCCTGAATGAACTGGTGTATTTGAGTGTTCGTTCGCTAGCGTAACTTCAGTTTTTGTAGCGCAAGCGGTTGCCGCTTCGGCCTTGGGAATCTTCAATGAAAGCTTCGCCTCTTGGGTTTCTGTGCGCTTTTTCCAAACAGCGTTTGGAGCCAAGACTAACAAAACCCTCTCCCTCGGCCTCCACAAGGGCATTTCGATGACTAACAGCATGCGGAGGGACTCTCAGCAGATCTTGGTGATGCTTTTTGTTTGTATTTAAGTCAAGATGTGATTTTGTTGTTGTTGTTGTTGTAAACTGTCAGTTTATTGTAGGTTTGCGTTAGTTTCAGATCTGTCTGAAGCAGGCTTTGCTGCAGCGCACAGGCTCTGCATTCGCAGAATGGCCTCTGTCATGGCAAAGTTGTCCCCAGTTGATACCAGGATACCATGGAAGGTAGCACATGCACAGTTAATCAACTCTTGAATTTAAATCGTGAGCCGCTATTCGTAGCACATTACTTGTATTTTCTATTTTCTTGAGAATGTCATTTACAAAAATAAGTAATTTTTAAAATAATATAAAGGAACCTACACAGCTTAGAGAGCAGAGTAGCAGCCCCCATTTTAAGAGAATTGGAGATCTTGTCTGCAGAGCAGAGATACTACGTGCCTGTTCAGTGGTAAGAGGAAGATTTACTTTTAAAATGTGATAAATAGTACTGAAGAGTGAATGTAGATGTGATGTGGAAGCAGAACAGGCCAGCGCAGGACTGGGGTGCACACTCAGCAGCTTTATCACAGAATGAGAGCACTATTACTTTCAGCTTGCAAGCACGTTCCTATATATGGATCCCTTAAAAATGTTGAGCGGTGTTCTGCAGGGAATTTAAGCCTTCTTAAAAGCAGCGTTTGTCTTAATCTTTTATGGGCTTATGGAAGAAATTCACTGCCCGCACGCTGAAGACTGCTGGTGTAAGCTACCTGCACCCAGTGCTGACAGATTCAAGACTATTTACCGAACAGCATGAAAAAAGAAACTCCCAACAACCCCAAATCCACAATTCTGAGAGAGCATGTGCACGTGCACTTCTCTAGGCCTGGTTTTCCAGTATTTAGGCATTCATTTGCTCCCAGGCAGCTCTGGAAGCTGCTGCATACCACCCAGCAGCAGGGTAGTGCCGCTGTGACCCGTGTGAGGGGGTCTGCTGCAGGTTAGGTTAGGGTTAGGACGAGATGGTGACCCTTCATGGCTCACAGTAAAGCGATTTATCTATCAGCTTGCTTATTCACGATCTAAGAAACTCTATATAAGAGAGTGGAATTGAAAGAGGTTAAAGGAACAACGTATTTCCGCTAATACTTCCAATATAGCAGAGTGGGCCCAATAAAATGCGTGGTAGCTTGCAGATAGGCACGGCTCATGGTAACACACCTACCGTAGCGGTGAGAAACAGCAGGAGGGAGGTGTGGTGGCTTGTGGAGATGCAACATCTTGAGCTGCTGCAGGTATTTGCTTCGTAAGGCCTCTGCCGCTTGTCGTGTTTTCCCTGCTGGCTGCTCTGCAGAGGGTGGCTGCGTGCTGCAGTGGTGCGGCTGGGGCAGGGGTGCAGTCCCCGCTGCTGGAGAGCTTTTAAGAACAGGTAAGACAAACGTTTTGTCGGGGTGGTATAGGTGTTTTTGATGTCAGGAGAGTAGACAGCCTAGTTCTACCATGTTTTCTTTGTTTTTATGAAACCATGGAAGAGCTGCATGTTCAGGGAGTGTAAGCCGTTCCGCATGCTGAGACTGAGACACAGTTTTTGAGAGAACGTAGTATGTGCAGTTGACTGCTTTTACAGGGGAAATGTATCAAAGAACTAAATGAAAAATCCACAAGCAGTATCATTTCTGGTATTTTTCAAATTACGGCACTTAACTTATACCTTAGTATATTTTCGAACTTTTCCTGTGAGTACATGTGTATTTTGTTTCTGATATTTTGCAATTGGATAAAAAATACCACTTCATCATTTTCTTATTCTATGTTTACAGATCCTAATTTCGTACGTACTTTCCTTACCACATACCGCTCGTTTTGCAAGCCCCAGGAACTGCTGAGTTTACTGATTGAAAGGTAAGCGGCGGTCATGCTTTCTGAAGACATTGAAAGGCTTTGTGTTCGTTTACCTGCTCCTTTTCTGCTCGGGTTCTCAGTGCTGTGTGGCACATGTTTCAGTGAAGCTCATAATACAGTAACTTTTAAAACGGGATACGGCGCTGCAAGTTTTTCATGCGCGCTGCCTTTTCCCAGTTTGTTGAATTAGTGACCTGAATTAAGCATTAGCTAGAGCGCTTGGTGTGGCTCAGCTGTGGGGTAGTAATGTTTCGAACTGCTTAACTTGATCATGAAGCGTATATTTGAGTACGCCTAAGTGTCGATGCAAATAAGAACAGAAATGTTCTAAGCAGTTTGTTTGAAAGGCACAGACTCCTAATGTAAACAGCATTTTAATACAGTGTGATAAAGCTGCTCTTAAGCTTTTTTCTAATCTTCACTTAATCAAGCTAGCAGGTAGTTAAAAACCTTATACCCTAGTCTAGACATCTTCTGATGACCAGAGAAGTAGCGAATTATCAGGGTGAGAGCTGGGCGTGTTAGCAGTACACAGCCAGGGGAGGAGGGAATTCCAGGCAAACTGGATATTAGATGACTGCTTGAGTTTCACTGCACTGCATTTTTTTTTTAAATGCAATTGCTCTTCATGTTCTACATAAAGGGTTTGTGTTTTATCTTAATTGCGATCAGGTTTTTGGTACTTTTATTCATAGGTTTGAAATCCCAGAGCCTGAGCCTACTGAAGCAGACAGGCTGGCAATCGAGAAAGGAGAGCAGCCTATCAGCGCAGACCTGAAGCGATTTCGCAAGGAATATGTCCAGCCAGTACAACTCAGGTTTATTTGCTTTTAAATCTGTTCTGTTAAAGCCAGATTTTAGTTCACTGATTATATGGTGATCCCGGAGACAGTAATCTCTTTTGGAGACTGCTGTGCTGTCAAGTAGGGACTTAGCACTGTCTGCAACCAGACTAATATCCCAAATTATGTTCTGATTAGTCATACTGACTTCTGTTGTTGTTGCAACTGTACTTTGGTTCTCTGCCGCTCACAGCTGTGATCACCACCCACAAGAACGCTGTATGGCTGCTATGTAAAGCGGGTGTGGGTGAGAGATGTACAACTGAAAGTGTTTCTGACGGCATTTTGAATGGATTCCTTGTTAACAGGCCCTACGAAGATAGTTTCTCTGTTTCCATTTTTTTCAGTCCTGCTGGTATTTTACTCCCTTTCCCAGCCCCACTGATGTATTTGCACACAGACAGGGAGACTCTTGTCTGTACCGCACATTGCAACAGGCTGCAGTGAATCTTCAAGGTCTTGCTGACCAAGCTAACTCGGGGAACAATTAAGCGTTTCTAGCATGACTGAGGCTAATTGTTTTCCTGATAGGGGATCAAGTCAGGAGGAGACACAGATCACAACCAATATTTGCTAGAACGACTTTTATTTGTTAAACTGTTTGTATTAATAGCATCAGGATGTTACTGTTAATGGCAGATAACTATACGCACAGTACCCTCAGTTGTTGCCTTACCACACACAGTCATAGTTACCTGTTTGGAGCAATGGCAGTTTACCCAAAATGAAGGTACTGGCATGTCAGTATGACCCTGCAAGGTAGGTGTTCAGAAAGTCACTTAGGAGTCCCATTTTCGTCAGATACCTGTGCGCGTATCTATAAAAAAATATAAATATGTATGTAATACTGTAGCCTTCCTTGATATATAGCTGCCACCACCTTCCTGGATGTAGTCCAAGTTATACAACCTCAGTGTAACCTTCATGCTTGCGTGTGCTTGTGGCCTTGTACAGATTTGTCAGGCCCTTGGTGTTCTCAGTTTATCAGCTCCTGTGGGTTCAGCAGGACCACTTGTCTCCAGAGTTATCAGTTCTTGGGAGAGCTTCACATGCTGCCTCTCAGTCCATACTTATCTTGGTTTCGGCTTGTTGTTTTCTGGTAACTCTTTCTGTATCCATCCACATAGGCGCCTATAGAGCCCCTTCATAGAAACTCCCACAGAATGGGCTTTTGTGACGTAACTGGCTCAAGAGTTTAAATATCGTTGTATTGCTTTTGTTGCTGTTTTTTATAGCCTCCTCTACCAGCTAGGCTGGAAGTTGCTTGGGGACCTCCTCACAGTGCTCCTTTGCGTGGTACAAAGGCATCTTCCTGCAGCGCCGCTGGCTGCCACAGCTGAGCAGGACAAGTGGTTACCAATGAACTGGAACCCGTAGAAAAGCTTGAGGAAGCAATTAGCTATGTTTCTTGCTATTACTTTCCAAAACCAATTTAGCACTTTTGCCTTCACATGTTTTGTTTGAGCTGTTCAAAACCTGTGCCCCGTTCCAAAGTTTCCAGCGTCTTTGGGTTTGGTTTCTGGTTTCTTTCCTTGTTTGAGAGATTAGGATACCCCTTATCGTGACAGCTACTCTTTGCTGTTTAATTTATGCTGTGATTGGTGAGCTGAGTCCATTTATGGGTGCCTGCTCGATGAGAAATGTGGTTTAAAGCTGCTAGTTAACACACACCCTTCTGTGGCTTATAGCTAATCTTTAAATTTAGGAGATACTACATGTTTCTAGGAGCTTGAAACTCTTAACTGCGTTACAGTTGAAAATAAGTGTCTGAATTTGAGCTGTTAGGTTGATATGCCCAGCACTTTGTAAATTCCAGTTTTGTTAATAGCATTGACCTCTACTTTAGAGAGATCTGAGATTTGGGAAGAAGGTGGAGAAATGTGAAGATGCTCATCCCTCCCTCGCTCCCTCCCTTCCTTCCCTCCCTTCCTTCCCTCCCCAGCACTTACTCCCCATCTTGTAGAAAATGCTGTAGACATGCTTTGCAGCGCACAGGCATGGAAACGGTAATGTCTTGGACTAGATTAAATGCATGTGAGGTCATGAGAAAGAGGAGGTGCTAAGCTAGAAATGCGATCAGCAGAACCTGGCAATCTTTCTTGCTTTTTCAGTGTTCCTACCATGATATCTCAAAGGCAAAGACTGATTAGATAAGATCCTGTATTACTGTGATTTGGAACTTGTTTCAAAACATCACTCCTTTGACGGTTAGAAGCTGTCATTAATTTCCAGCCTAAATGATCTGTCTGGGTAGCCATTCTTTCATGGGATAAACCTTATTCTTTAACTTATACACTATTTACTTCTCCATATGTTCACACAGAGCACCCTTCATCTGACTAAGCTAAACCAGCCAACTTCTCTAGTGCTCTGACTCACAACGGACTGGCAGGTTACAATCAGTTGTCTGCCCCGTCCCTCTCAGATGTTCTTGGCACCGCAAACAGTAGTCTGATACACAATTAGTGCTGGTTTACCTTAATAGCCTGAGCTGCCAAGACTGGGGGAGTTCAGCAGCACTCTGCGTACAGCTGAGCCGCTCCTGCAAAGGCGATGGGCCAGGAGTAACCACATCTCACTGTAACCGTCTCCTCCGAGTCTGAGGCCGTGGGCTCTCCATGAACCCCATCATCCTGTCCCACCGGTTGGATTGGCACGGGGAAAATCAGTTGTACTAGTTAATGTAGGAGATTTTTGCTCTCTCTTCAGGTCAGGTGTTACGGGGCACCCCAATAAATCAAAGTTTTGAGGTATGAGCTCAACTTGTTTACCTGAAGAAGAGGCAAAACAGTTTATTTGGATATGTCCTAAGAGTAGAAGGCAGAAGAGCAGTTGCAGTTCACTTTTAGAGGCTTGTTTATTAGTGGTCTGTTAAAGAAAGTGTAGAAAAAAAATCAAGAAAAAGTTTAGAGTTATCCTTAAGGGAAGTACTGGATCTAGTACAGCCATTTGTGTAATTAAAGAGTTGTAAAAGTAGGGCAGTATGCTTGCAACAACTTCTAAGCTGAAACTTGTGTATAGGAAAGAAACAATTAAAAATTTGCTTCTTACCAAATGGGAGAATCCTAATCAGATTTTTTAGTTAAAAAATCAGAAAATTACAGTAGAAATACCAGTTTTATCTGATTTTGATAAGTTTTTTCCTCTTCTGAAACCACCTCAACACTAGCATTCTTTATATAAGATTTTAAAAAAAAAAAAAAACACACTATATAATGCTAAGACTGGAAAATTAGGTTTTAAATACCTGGGGACTTCTGTGATCATCGGTGCCGTGCTTAGTCTTTGTTCTGCCCCTTTGCCCGTATGTATTTTGATAGTCGTCAACTACATGAATCTGTAACTTAGCTTTTGTAGAATTGTGTTTCATTTTGCGTTTACATGGGATGAGCTTTGGAAATCCTTATAAACAAACATAATATTTTATTTTTTTCTCTCCTTCCTCAGAATATTAAATGTTTTTCGTCACTGGGTAGAGCACCATTTTTACGATTTTGAAAGAGATCTGGAGTTACTAGAGAAATTGGAGACGTTTATTTCCAGTGTAAGAGGTATGGTAATGGGTGGTCCTTCCATGTTGTTCTTCCATGTTTTGGTACAACCCGCTGGTCTAATCCTGACGGGTTTTAGGCATGAGAATATCTTTACACACATGAGTAATTTTAATGCCTTTAATTGAGCTGTTTATGAGACTCTCCTTTACATGAGCAAGCTTTGGCCTGGAGTCTATAAACAGCTACCAAAAATTACTTCAAGCATGATGATATTTACCTTAAGTGTACTTACTTCTGGGCAGCAATGTTCATCGTTGCCTGACTCTGTAATTCAGACTGTCACCTTCCTCCTCCCCGTGTTGTATTCATAGAGAATTCCTTCCCTGTTGGTTACCGAGACTAGCTTTTTCCCCTCTTGTTCTTTTCCCATTTACTGAAAGTTCCAGCTGAAAATCATTATCCTTTTAGGAGAGGATACCTGACCCATTTGGTATCGCTTCCTCTGGAGCAAGCCCTTACAAACTAGCAGGTTTTTTGGCAGGCTATGTGGACGGCAACAGTGTTGGCATGTCAATTTTAATCGTTATTCTGGCAACTCTAGACTTTACTTTTCAGACTGCGAGACCGTAATTGGGCAATATAGTTCTGAGACAAACTTACGAGAACAGTAGTTTGTCTTTTGCAGAGGTCTCCGTGCTAACCATTGGTGACCAGAGAGGAATAATTCAGTTTTGGTTAGTCTCTTGAAAGGTATTTGTCTTGAACTGCTGAAGGTCCTTCCCATCTTGTCTACTGTTTTGTGTACTGTAAATGTTGGACTGATACTGTAAACATGTATTTCTCTGATCTTTTTGTTCTGCAGTGCACTAGTACAGCACATTGCAAAGATCTCACTTGAAGCTTGTTGTTTACTTTTTTTAGTTCTTCTCCTCTGAGCAGATGAAGCAAGCAGTCAAAGCAGAGATCGTTGCAGCTGAGGGGAAAAAGTAAAATACAACGTATGCAGGGTCACTTTTTTCCACTCAAAAACTGTCAGTAAATGCGGTTAAACACAACTGGGCACCCAAGAATTCATTCGCATGTGTCTGTATTTGCCAACTGATACAGGTGCAAGAACCCATAAGAAAAAAAAATAGGGAACTACAAACCTAACTGATTTGCGTGCAGAAATGCAGAATTTTGCATGCATGTACAAATTTTGGGGGGATTGGTTTTATTAAATTATCAAAAGTCAGTTAAGATGGTATTAAAAAGGGGGGGGGTATGGTTTCTGTTTTGCAGGAAAATCCATGAAGAAGTGGGTGGAATCAATTGCTAAAATCATCAAGAGAAAGAAAGCTCAAGCAAATGGAATTAGTCACAACATCACCTTTGAGAGCCCACCTCCCCCAATTGAGTGGCACATTTGGCGTGTTGGGCACAGCGAAACGCTGGACCTCATGACTCTGCATCCTATAGAAATTGCACGACAGCTGACGCTTCTTGAGTCTGACCTTTATAGGTAGGGACTGAACTAATACATGTCTTTTTTAGGTTATTGGAGCAAGACAGAGTCGTAATTCGTAGAATCAGTCAAAAGTACATCCCCTCGACCTTCAGAGTTTATGGAAAGAGGCTTTCTTGCCATCTGTTCGATATCAAAATGTGCAAGGCAAAAAAAAAAAAAAAAGGTTTTTAATCTCCATCTCAGACTCTGACAACATAAATAAATATCAGAAGGACACTAAAATACTACTAGTAGATAATGCTAACTTGTATTGTCTCCTTGTTAAAAGCAAACTTAGTGTTACATTAATAAGAAATGCTTGTTGCATCATAAAAAGAGAACACGATTGTCTCTGCTCCTTTCCTTTATAGCTGCACAGCAAAGGCCCAGGCGTTACATGCATATAACCGTAGCACTTGTCCGTCAAGGTCCTCTGATCTAATTTTGAAGAGATTTTTTGGTCTGGTACCATAAGTACTCTGCTGTTCCTAGCTCTGTTGTTACCTGTGATAAATAGAGCTAGCCTTGATGCGAGAGCTAAGTTTTGCTGGGTAGAAATACTTTAAGGTCTCGCAAAACTCAAAGGTGAAGCATCCTTTCGTGCTTCAGTGACAGCAAGCTTTCTATTGAAATAGGCCACTTTTCCAGCAGGTTGCTCAAAGTACTTCACCTTCCTATTTTAAAAAAGATTGGAACTGTCTTTAAGATGCTTTCTGATGCTTTCAGGAAATTAAACTTACTCCTTTGTAATTTTCTTATCTGAAAATGCTTATTCAAAAATGCCAATTTAATTAAGATAAAAATGTGTTTCCTTCTATAGTCAAATACTCTTCAAAAAGTTCTGTGAAGTAACTGTTTTGCAGTAGATTAGATTGGATTGCATTTGTGAAATACCAAGTCATGATTAAGGGAAGAAATAATCTTCTAATGCAAACACAGAACATACAATTATTATTTGTATTGAGCGTTCTTCTGCATCTTGCTTTGTCATTATCAGGGCAGTACAGCCTTCTGAACTCGTCGGTAGTGTGTGGACTAAAGAAGATAAGGAAATTAACTCCCCAAATCTATTGAAAATGATTCGTCATACTACAAATCTTACTCTTTGGTTTGAAAAGTAAGTACAAGTGGTGATAGTGTAGTGGCGTTAACTCCTACTGAAATTCAGAGAGAAACATTTTTCTGCTATTTGAGTTCTGTTGCCTTGAATCTTGACATGGCTGTAGGGTATTACAGTAATTTCGGGGTTTGGTTCAAGGGTGCATGCCATGCCAATCGCATATGCTCCCTCTTCCTGAGACTAGAAGATTTTTTTCCAGTTATGTCCGCTTGGTCAGCATGGGTCCTACTTACGTTTCTACAGTACATCGAAAGGAGTTGAAGGCAGTGCAGGACTCGGCACCACTTTTCTACATCTCTGATGAAAGCACTGTTGTGTCTGTCCCCTTCTCTTAGTCTCTCCCCCTTCTCGTGTGAGATGATGAAGTACTTCTGAGGACATGGCCAATGCTGCAGTCGGAAGGGTGTAGCAATTCGTATGTGTATACCTAAGCTAGCAAGTTTAAAATGCCACTGTAGATACAGCAGCGTGAGAGTCACCCTACTTATCCTGGATCTTGATTAGGGTTTGCGTTATTATTTTACAGGATGTGCCAAACCCTTTCTTGGCTTTCCAACTTGAACGTATGTAAGATGTGATTACATAAATTTGTACTTGAGATTCTTGAGAGCGCGCCAAAATGTGCATACTGGACGTACTGTATGGTTTTTGCTTGGAAAATTTTGATTTAGTAGCTAGCAAAATGTCAGGTTTTATTTATCAGTGTTTCTCAAATTATGTCTTTTGATTAGGTGCATCGTGGAAACCGAGAACTTTGAAGAGCGAGTGGCTGTGCTGAGCAGGATTATAGAAATCCTGCAGGTTTTTCAAGATCTCAATAATTTCAACGGTGTTTTGGAGATTGTCAGTGCAGTGAACTCTGTGTCAGTGTACAGACTAGATCACACATTTGAGGTAAGTTTTGGGCATTGCTCTTGGCGGGGGGGGGTGGAATCAGAATCCAGAAATGTATCACACACAGTTCTGAAGTGAAATCCATAGTATCCATATAGCACTTGCTTTCATGGAAGAAAACAAGTGTGAAATGTTCAAAGTTATTTATGAGAAAACATACGAGATGGGCTGAGTGTCTCAAAGGGTTTGTAACGGGAAGTGGAGCTTTTCGGCAGATGTTTTCTCACGTGTATTCAGCCCAAAAAGGGGAAACGCTGTGGCCATTCGATTTTCGATCGTTGTTCGTTAACCTGTCTGAAATGAACCTGTTGCTTCAGTCCAGCATTTCATGGGTATGAAAGAGGAGGATCCCAGGGCTGAGAACCCTGAACTTGGAACACTTTAGCAGCAGCATTTCCTACCTACACAAGAAATGTAGGGGTAGAAGGGCATGGGGAGGGGATAGCTAAAACTCGGATTTCAGTTGATCCCAAGAACAACTCTTGGATGAGAGAGTCTCAGAAAATTCAGACTGTCAGAGACAGAAACAAATAGCTGCTGAAATGGTTTAGATGGACAGTAGGAAGACAGGCTACTACACAAGTAGCGATGCCGTTTTTCACTTGCCAAGGAAAAGAAATGCCTAGGATTTGGCACCAAACCCTCCCTTGACTCAAATAGAAAAAGAAGCATTAATAAAATGTTTTGAGTTTTGTACGTCCTTGACATGCAGTACGAGGCCTTTAAGTTAAATGCAAAATTAAATGTTTAAATTTTATTAAATTTAAGGACCAGGATTATGCTTGTAAGTTGATAGACAGAATAGCCTGTTTACAGTAGCTTCATGATTCACATGACTAAATCGTTGGACTGGTAGTGCTGTAGTCCAGAGCAAACTATTTACAAAAGAGGTTCTTTCAGATCTGAATTTCAGTTCCTGAGTTTTGCTAAGAGAGCTAGGGAGTTGCCTTGTTTTTGCTAACCGTGCTGTATTGAGAAGATTTGCATCCCTGTTTTTTTTCTTTGACAACTTAGGCACTACAGGAAAGAAAAAAAAGAGTTTTGGATGAAGCAGTAGAATTA
Source organism: Balaeniceps rex (assembly GCA_013401315.1). NCBI lineage: Eukaryota > Metazoa > Chordata > Aves > Pelecaniformes > Balaenicipitidae > Balaeniceps > Balaeniceps rex. The sequence goes on along the minus strand of VYZW01048123.1, from coordinate 23,041 downwards.
AGTCAAGATCATTTTAAAAAGTATCTAGCTAAGCTCAAGTCAATCAATCCACCCTGTGTGCCTTTCTTCGGTAAGTAACACCAGGGCAGGCCAATACTGTGTCTATCATCAGGCTTAAGTTGAGTTTGATGCAGATGTGTTAATATTGCTTAAAGTGTTCAGGGTTGTGTTTAGCTCTAAAAAATCTGTACTATAATGTGTGACACTTGACTTCCTAGGCTTGTAATGCTTTTAGACTTCATAGAATGGTTTGGGTTGGAAGGGACCTTAAAGATCATCTCATTCCAACCTCCCTGCCATGGGCAGGGATACTTCCACTAGACCAGATAAAAGTCTTAGTGTCTTCTATATCAAATCTGTTTTTCTAGTTTAGTATACAGATTACTGGCATTATAGTGGTATGAATATTACCTTACTTTGACACTGCCTCCACACTGGTGATCTGTTTATGGCGATGACCTGAAGATGTTTTTTTCTAAACTCAGGATCTCATGTGAAAGGAGATAAAACATCTTATTTCAATAATACATTGTTCTTGGGTAAAATGCAGACTTGATTCATTCTTGCCGGCTAATAAACTGTTGGAGCGTTAAAGGGAATGGTCTACCTATGCTCAGACTTTTTTATCATTCATTAGAAAGAATGAAATCAGCTCTCTTGGAATGAAAATGAAATTAAAAAAATACTTCTCTTTTTATCAGGAATATACCTAACAAATATTTTGAAGACAGAAGAAGGGAATCCTGACTTCCTTAAAAGACAGGGGAAAGAATTAATTAACTTCAGTAAGAGGAGAAAAGTGGCTGAAATCACAGGAGAAATTCAGCAGTATCAAAACCAGCCTTACTGTTTACGGATAGAGCCAGAAATTCGGGTAATCAAACATTAAATGCCTGGTTTGGGGATAGGAGAGGGAAAAGAATGTACACAACAAAAAATTGCCAAATAATCTTCTAGTACTAGACCTAATCTTGCGTGAACAGTGACCATCAGAAGAGGGGGGAACAAAGTACCACTGCAAAGGACTAGCCAGAATTGGGGATTTGCTTACTTGGAATCCATGTTCTGGGTCTTGTTCATGCCCTTATTGTTCTGCAGCCTGGTATCAGAGAGATTTTTTAGCAACATAACAGAATGAATAAGACATACTGAATAACAGCAGGATTTTTTGGAGAAAAATCAGTTGCCCATAACCTAAAATGCTCTGTATGTGCCTAGTGCACTTAGTCCTTCAGACGTTCTGTAATGACATCTCTGACCAAAGTCTGCTGGCCCTGCTGACAGTCAGAGGGCGTGAGGTTCGGCACAAATACTAACAGTCATTCAGCACGGCAGAAGCTAAGCAAATGTGGGGATGCACCACTGTCAGCTGTCATTATCTTTAGAAATGAGAGGATACTCAAGTGGTTACGTACCCAAGACAGAGAGTAGTGAATCCCAGATAATTTAAAGGAATTCAAAGGAAGATGCTGAAAGAACAATGAGCCAGGTAAATGGGAGGTAGGTGTTTTTATGTGGAGGTAATAGTGATGCAGAAGAATAGCTGTAAGTACCCAGCCATACTTCCTAAGTGCACGGCCAATTGTAACCTTTCCAAAAAACAGCCGTGTGGACAGCTCTCAATCTCAGCTAGTGAACAGCAGCAGGCAGGAAGCAACAAAGAACTTGGTTACGTGAAGAATTAAATGGGTAATAATACTGCTGCTTAAAATGTTATTTGCATTGTGTGTTTAATTGCTGTGGACATGTCTGGGAAAGGTTTAGGAGATTTACAGTATTCTTATGCCAGGTACATTAAGTTCAAGGGATGGCAGTATTTGTGCTGAAAAAAAGAACAAATGGAAAATGCTGTAGCTCACCACCAGGCTCCAGCTGCAGCAGGAGCAGCTACCGCAGGACTGTCAGGCGTTCCGGGAGCTTTGTCCTGTGCCGTGCCCTTGGTGCCAGTCCTGTCCTAGCCGTGCCTTCCCCCCAGTCCTCGTGCCCTAAGCACCATACCCTGTCCCTGCCGCTGACCTTCCTGCTTTTGTCCTCCGTCCCTTCCTGTTCTTTGTAGTTAACTGATCGCATCCAGAGCACCTCTAAGAAATGGCACTGGCAGAACCTTTGCTTTCCCTACTGTATCATCTGTATTCTGCTCCCTCCCACATCTGTGACCTTAGCTTCTTAGGGGAAGCGTATGCTGTTGCACGCCTTTAACACTGCTGTGCTCTGCGTGATTCAGTAGTCAAAAATATTAGCAAACAATTTACAGAAGACTTCATTTACCGTGTTTAGTTATTTGAAGCAAGGTCATTATTTCATGCCGGGAAACTTACCGTGTACTTGATTATTTCTTGCATTGGATTGTTTTGTCTTTATTTCAGGGAACGTTTTACTCGTTTTTTCCTGGAAATAAGCTTCAGAATAGCAAAAAGCTAGATTTTTAATCAGTGAATTACAAGCCTGTCAATAAAACTCTGTGTATGTGCTTATTTTTTTAAATATTATTGATGCTTGTTTCATTTAGAAATTCTTTGAAAATCTCAATCCTATGGGGAAGATACCAGAAAAAGAGTTTACAGATTATCTGTTCAACAAGTCATTAGAAATTGAACCTCGAAACTGCAAGCAACCACCTAGATTTGTAAGTCTTATCCTGCAAATTAAATAGCTAACATCCACTAACCACTATGAAAAAAGAATACGCAGTTAACTTCAGAATTCTGTATCATGAGATGATTTTAAATACTTTATTTCAGGCATTTGTTGCTACTAAAATGTACTGCCTTTGGCTTATTTTAGAATGAACATTTTTTTTTTTTTCCAAAACCTAAAATACTACAGTTTAAATTTGGGTTTCTTAGCATATAGTCATTTGATAGAATATATAATAACATTTAACATTTTTCATTTCACTGTATCAAAAAATCTTATAAAATATTAATTGAAATGTGGATTTTATACATAATTAGTGTGTTAAAGTTTCTTTAAGTAGAAGTTAATTTCTGTTTTTCTTTTGTCTAAATGTTTTGCATTGTTGCAAAAATTGAAGCATACCACGGAATTGATAAGGTGCAACCTTCTTGCTGATCAAAATACAGTTCAATTTAAAGGAGTAGCAATCTTGTTTTTTGAAGAAAATAGCTACTGGAGCCCAGAACTCTTTTTTTAAGCAAAAAGATTGCTCTCTAGAACGCTTGGGTTTTTATATGTTTTTAATTGTACTTCTGAGTAGCTGGAGACATCTCTAATTTTGGGGAGAGCTATAAATCATTTTAGCAATCTCCTGTTAGAGGAATGAGTAAGATGATATTACAAATCTGGCAAGAAAATGACAGAAATGACTGTTGCAAAACCACTGCTTGCAGTAATTTCTTTAAAATATTTTCTAAAAATAGATAGCCAGGCTGCCAGTCTCAGTCATCTGGGCATGAATTCTTTACAGTTCATGTTTTCCAAACTAGACGTTCTTATTGGAATTTCAGGAAAGTCCAGTTCTGGGTACTGTAATGTGGTGGAGTCCTGCATACCACCGTAGGATGGGAACGTAATTCATCTTCAAAGAATCGGCTTTGATCAGTGCTGTGTTACACCTGAGTCTAATGAGGCTTGTTTCATTCACACCAGTGACGCGTGTGTAAGAATTTCGTACTGACTAACTCAGAGGACGTAAACAACGTGCATCTGAGTGCGTCCTTGATCTTGGACGTGTGTAGGGGCCTGGCGACCTTCTGTGGCATAAGCACAAAGCATGTCTTATGGTGCTGTTAGGAGGCTCTTCTGCAGGCCTGTGGGGGCACTCGAAATAACTCTCCCCCGAGGATGCGACTGATTGGCACGCATCTGAAACGTGACTCTTCGTTCTTCATAGCTGTGGGGGGAAAAAGATTTATTAAGCTGCATCCATAACTTTTCAGAACATTCCTGCTGTATAGATAACAACAGACTGTACCTCAAGTCAAGTGTAGAAAGGCTGTAAGACTGTTTAATGTGTATGTGATACGTATTTTTTTTTAAATATCTTGTAGAGACTTGGCAGTTTTGCTATCTGAAATGTTAGCAGTACTAACCAGCTTTACTTTCTCCAGCCCAGAAAAACAACATACCCCCTGAAATCTCCCGGGATAAGGCCCAATACTGGCAGACACGGCTCCACCTCTGGCACCTTGAGAAGTCATCCATTGCCACTCGAAAAGGAACCGAGTAAGATAAGTTTCAGTAGAATCACTGAGGCAGAGCATGAATCAACAGTATCGGCACCAACTTCTCCAAACACGCCGTCTACGCCGCCAGTGTCTGCTTCTTCAGAGTTCAGTGTCTTTTTAGACATCGATCTCAACAGTTCTTATGGTAAATGTGCAATATGTTTTAATAATTGCTGTTACTGTCCCTCAGGCTTCCAAAAGGTATTGGTGTGTATGCCAGCCTTTTAAAAAAAAAAAAAAAAAGTTGCAAAATTTAGTTGTGGACTATGAAGTTCTTGTGTCAGCGGTACGTGTACTGCGGTTTGGAAATCCGTGCTGTAAGTAGTTAAATAACAAGTGACATTTCCAGTCTTTTTGCCTACTGGAGCTGAGGGAGATGTCCCCGTGAGGCACGACTGTGCAGGGGCTATGCCCGCTTTACCACGTACGCCACATCTGTAGGGAGAAAAGGTGCTGAGGACCGGGCATCCACAGCAGTGTTTCAGGAGTGGTCCTGTGGACTGAACGCACTCTAGTGATTCTGCTTTAATTTCCTTTGAAGGGAATCCAGTCTGTGTTTTGAGATGTGAACCAAAGTGCCAGAAGTGGGGATGGTCAGGGCACTCACTCCAAAATCCAGTCTTGATTTAAAAAAAAAAATGACACTCTTAGTTCAGATGCACTGATAACACTCCCCAGCTTTGCTTCTAGCTGCGAGCAGCTCCTTAGTCTTGAAAGGAGGTGCATGACAGGTCTTGGCTCTGCTCTAAGGGGGCTGCAGGCTTGGCAGGCGGGTTAAGCCTGGTGGGGGGCAAAAGTGACAAACAATTTTTAAATGGCAAATGCTGAGGACATTTGGGCTGCGGGGGAAGTGAACAACAACCTGGTAGTGTCAGAAGAGAGTAGAATAATGAAGTTTAATTCCCAGCATAACTTAAAATCTCTCGTTGGGGAATATTTTACACAGGAAAGTTTAATTTGTGTTAGCACTAGATAAACTTGGAGATTATGGTGATCTCTGAGGTCATTCACAAGCATACGTTATGTGCTGTAGTGCGGTTGTTCTGTCTGGAAAGTCTTTAATTGATTTTTCATTTAACAGGTAACAATAGCATCTTTGCTCCTGTCAGTCTGCCACAATCGAGTGAGTACCGTAACTCTATTAAATATTTCATGTAACTCTGCTTTTTCTGGTTTCAGGAGAGGTGAATAGGAATTACAGCCTGAAATCTGGGATGAAAAGGTGGGCTGCATTCATTAGGGTTCTGAGAGGATTTTTTGTACAGGTTTTAGATCCAGTGACCAGTAAAGAACTCGGTAAAGTCTAAAAACTGTCTGGTTTGGGGTTGTTTTGGTTTTTTTCTCCCAGGCTCTAGCACGATTTTGCTTCTATCTTGAATGTCCTTGATGATTATTTTGTTTGACTAATGCTACAAATGAAGCAACCTGATAATGTCATATTACCACTTAGTGAAAATAATTGTTCTATTGCTGGGAAGGAAGAGGTGCTTTTTGTACCACAGCTGTGAGGGAGAACCTGTATTCATCTGTGTTTTCAGCTTCTCTTTTTACTCCCTTATGACACAGGCACATATACTTTTTCATAATATGATGAAAATTTCAAACGGGAGAGCACAGGTGCCTAATGTATTGATACAGAGCTCTGTGCACTTCTAAGAGAAAAAGCAAAGGTGTGACAAAAGTCACAAATACAGGTTGGGGGGTTTTTTTGTTTCTTAACTTTGAGGAATTTTTTCCCCCCCCTCTGTAAAAAGGAAGGACTAGAAATGTCCTAAAATGCTGTGAGAGTTAATGGCATCTGTTCTGGTCAGTGTATGATTCTCCTGCTTTAGAAGTGTTGCAGACCTGTTAACGAAGCCTCTAAATTTCCGAATTTGAACGTGTACCCGTATGGCTGAGAGAACAAACTTCCACTCCAAAGTGTAATTGAGGCATGCAGGCAAACTGCAGGCGCTGTGGTAAACAGGGTGTAAATTCTGCAATATAGAGAGGATTGCAGAGAAGGTTATTTAAGTGTTCACTAGGAGTTCACTTTATTTATTTTTCTGTCCTTTAGCATTGCCTGTTAACTGTTGATGCATATCTTTGATACTGGAAATAGGAGACCACTTTGTGAGGATTCTTATCTGATGAAAGAAACGAGTGAGAATTTCATACAACTGAAGTTCATGGTTCATGTTGCTGTTGAGCACAAAGATCTGCTTATTGGAGTTCCTTCTAGTTTGGCTTAGTATTCTAGCATATGTTCCTCAGATATTGCACAAGCAGTAAAAGATCTGCTTTTCCCTTTCCAGAGACTTTCTTCAGCTCGTGGGGAAGCTTTCCTAAACTAAGTGATGAGCCTCAAAACCCTCCTCCACTTCCTCCACGAAAAAAGATGGATCAGGATGCTTCTAACACTAAGGTATTTCTGTCCTGTATTGAATAACTTTGATAATGCATCAGGGAACATCTAGCCAAGCAGGACTTTGTTAAGTCTAAAAGACTTTCAAATGCAGTGCTCCAGTTGCCCTTTTTAAGTTTCAGGTTCACAGTGTCCAAACTCCGCTAGCTACTTCAGGAACATAGTGGTCACATTGGGATCAAAGTTACAGCTTTGCCAGTATCTTTTTTTCTGACAGCAACAGTAGCCAACGTCAAGAGAATTCTGCATCTGTCAGAAGATAGCTCTTCACCTAAACATCTACATTTCTTACAATGTCTTTTTCTCTGTAATGTTGTAGGGAAGTTTAAAGTTGGATGACGATCCTCCAGCGATTCCACCTCGGCAGCCGCCACCTCCAAAGATACAGCCTCGCGCTCCTGCTTACACTAATCCCTTTGACCAGCCGCTGCACAGTCCTCCTCCTCCACCCCCCCGGGACCCTCTTCCTGATACTCCACCACCGGTACCGCTCCGGCCGCCCGAACACTTTATCAACTGCCCTCTAAACCTCCAGCCGCCGCCGGTGGGACGCTCGCACAGAGATCCCGACCGGTTCAGGGAGGCAAGCACGGGCCCCAGCTCTCCCGGCACTCCCCCCAGCACGCCCTCTCCCCGGGTACTGCGCCGCTGCTGCGTGACCAGCGCCAGTCACAACAACCTGGTCCACCCGCCCGCGCCCCCGGTCCCACCCCGGCACAATTCGAGCCCTCAGTTACCAAAACTGCCACCAAAGACTTACAAAAGGGAGCTCTCCCACCCTCCTTTGCACAGACTGTCTTTGCTAGAAAATGCAGAAACTCCTCAATGACCTTAGCCATAGTAGTCATTGACACTGGAATAGTATTTGTAAAGTTCCTTTTTTTATTTATTCAAAAAAGGCAGTGTATTCTAGTAGTTTCACAAATTATGCTCTTAAAGTGCTGCTGATCGAAAAAAAAAAAAAAAGTTTAAATTGGAAAAATAAGACTACACACTCTCTAGCCGGCGTCCGTTCGACAGCATTACCCTCAGGTGATCAGCAGCATTGCCTTGTTTCACATCCTCAGTGCCGACAGTTATGCCAGTATACGAAATATATCTTTTGCACTGTAAACTACACTAAATGAATTTAAACTGACATCATTTAATTGCACTGAGCCAAAAAAGGTGCGTCTGTGGAATTTTTTCAAATTTGAGCACTAGTGGCCTTTTTTTAAAATTTTAAAAAAAAAAAAAAGAAAAAAGAACAATGGGATGATTACGCAACACAAGGATATACAGTGTTACCGATTTTAAACCTCTGGCCACTTGCCTTCTAACTTTGTGTAAGCTCAGAGGTTCGTGAATGACAGCTACTGTTCTCGAATATTTTAATACCATGTCTTAATTGCCATTGCTGCTGAAGACAAAAAAAGAAAAGTAGGTCGAAATCTAAATACCAAAATATTCAGTTGGTCTTGATTATTTTGAGAAAGGATGGACGAGGACTACCTGTCTAGGATATTGGGAAGGATCCCTAGTACTTAGCATGCATCTTGTTCAGATGTGCCTTTTTGTTTTGGTAGGCGAAGATGTCTTAAGCTAAAGAGTTATCTACTGTTCTGGAGAACAAAGCTATATGCCATGTATGTACAATTGTTTATATTGTATATTTACAGATAATGCTAATAACCTGTATAAATTGACGTGACTTGAGGCCTATAATACAGCCTGCTACTCTTGCAACGGTCGGAAGTGTTTCCTCTGGCTTAGGAGCAGTCTTGCCTTCCAAACCTGATAACCTTCTTTAGATCTCACTTAACTTAATCGTGAATCCATTTTGGAAATTGGTAGCATTTAAACCAGCAAACACTTAAAAGCTTTATTAAACTTTTTAAACTGATAAGTGAATGGAACTTTTATTTGCCAGTTGAACTACTTGTTTGAACTGGTGTGAGAGTGAGTCTGTTTTACTGGTAGTACTGTAGCAGCATTTATAAAGTGGCCAGAAGCCACATTTTATTTACTGGTCTGTGGCCTTTTACTGTGCTTTGTATCAGAGTTCTTAACAAGATTAATAAATCACCCCAGTCTTAATTTTTAAGAGCTTGAGCAGTGCGTGTTCCTTGTAAGGACAAGGTTCGGAATTGCATTGAGTAAGTCTTTGGCAATACAAAATGCCCCAATTTTCCATGCTGCTATTCTCCGCTTTGATTGTCCTTCAGTCTGCGGTTGTGCCTGACACACGACAGCTCCCTGGGAGCGTAACCCTTCCCTCCACCTACTAACCCACCAGATGCTTCAGCCCCCCTAGATGGAGAAGTGGTTTCTGTTTGTTCTGGCTCCTGGCGGAAGGAGGAGCACTGTGGTGGGATTTGCAGCAGCTCAGGCTTCCAAGTCACGCTCTGGCTTTTCAGCAGCCTGCCCGTATTGCTCCCACCGTCTCAGGCGTTCCCTCTGGAAAAGGAGAGGAGATAAGCCTGGGGAGGGGTGCTAATTTTCTTCTCCTGGGAAGATGTATCTTGCCATCTGCCTCTTGGATGTTCTCCTGCTGCCTGTCCCCTTGATGCTCCTTTCCTGAGGAAGAAGAGAGGGGTAGAATCTGTCTCAGAGGTGACATCCTGAGGGCCATTCACACAAGGAGCAGAACACACTTTATAAAGGAGAGGTGCTTCATTTTGCAAAAATAACGTTCAAGAAGTCCCAGATTTGAGATGCGTGAACTGGGAGTGCAGGAAAAGGATGACGCCTTGATTATGGTTTTTCCCCTGCAGTAAAAACACAGCTTAAACTCTCTTCTGTAAGTTTGGGAAGAATTCTTCTATTGGCATCTGGTGGTAAAATTCTGCTCAGTGAAGTACTCCCCTAATGCTCTCTGCATAGAAAAGGCAGGCTGTCAGAATAAGCAGAACAAGCGAAATTCTTTATTTGGTTCCTTGTATTAACTCTTTAAGTCCTCAGCAGCAGCTATTGCTAAAAGATCAGTAATATTTTTTTCAGACTTTTACATTTTCTGTGGTGTTGAAGGGGAAAAAAATCCTCTCCCAAATTTTAGAATCTATAAATGTCAGTTTTATACCTTCCTGTACAAGTGCTTAGACCAGAAGCATTTTCAATATCCCATATTAAAATATATCGTGGCTTTGTATTTTGGTCCTGACTCAGCAAAGCCCTTACCAGATCATTTTAAGCTGAGCATCTGCTGATTAGTAATGGCTTCCATAGGTATCGAAGTACTTCCCTCCATCGAGAGCTTTGTGAGGTTCTGGTTTGTGATGGATTTTGAGGAGAGTTTAAACTCACGGAAGCAGGAGTGTACATTTACTATGAAATGATGCTGCGCAGGGGTGCCGTTCTCAAACAGCCCGTTTTAGGTGCCAACTTACATTTTATGTTGACAGCCTACAAAAATACCGGGGGGGCTGTGAAACACTTCCTTCTTTTAAACCTGATAGTGAGAGAGTGAGTTTGGGCAGCAGTTCTAAATTCCACAGTTCAAGCCAGAAAAAAACGTGCTAACTTTCAGAGGGGCCCGAAATGGTTTGATTGGGAAAAATAGTGATGCAGTTAACAAAGTCTTAAGCCTAGGTCATCATTCTCCATTAGGTTAACATGGACAGAGGTAGGCATTCCTGCAAGAGCCTCTCGCTGCTCTCTGGGGATGTGCTGGGCAGCGAAGGTGACCGTGGCTTCTGGTGGGCCCTCAGGACCTGTCCTCTGCCAGGGACCGATGGGACAGACGTGAGCGAGCCTGCGAGTCCACGTTGCTATTTTGCCAGTGGCAGGTCCTGTTAAGCAAGTCCCCGACCCCACTGCCTTCCTCGGCCGCTCGCCTCTTCTCCCCCGGTGCCCCTTCAACTGTGCGTGTGGGTGCTTTAAACTGGATATGGAAAAAGATCCTGTGGGTTTTTGCAGGTTGGGCTTGGAGCATCACCACACACAACTGATTAACAGCAGTGCTGGGACAGCAAAGCTACAGGAGGAGAGGAGAGCAGGAACCTCTTACATTAGATCTCCCAACAGGGGCGATAACGTGAAAACACAAGATACCTGCTTGTGCTAGAAGGCAGCAGCTAAACAACGTTCCCGGCCGCATCTGCCATATGTGAAACATTAACCTTTACGGGGCCAGTTCTGGAGTTAACCTGAAGTACAAAAATCACGGCATGATTCAGAAAAGGGGCCTTGCTTATGGGTAACTTACCACACAATTAAACTGTCCTCCAAGCATAACAGGAGCTGGAAAATACAAGAACAAAGAGCCATTCCAAGGCAGGGCAGCAGCAGCCATGCCAGCAGCGTGAAGTACGGTGGGTACAGCAAGACGCATTCCCAAAGTAACTATTTGGCCATGGAAGTGGTCAAAGGCAGTCGGATTCCCACCAGTGCGGTTCAAGGGAATGCCAGGATAGCAATAAATTAACATTTTGGTTACTTCATAATTAGAGGGATAGCTAAAAAGAGCAAAACAAAAAAATGCTAGAGGGGAAAAATGTGAAATTGCTGGGTTTGAAGTTGGCTTGTGTGGGAGAAGGCAGTTCCCTCAGAAAAGTGCAGATAAACAGATGGACTGTGAAGGCAGTTAACAGCAAAAGAAACATCTTTCTAGTTGTTTTCCATGATCCTATTTTGAGTTACTGAGTTTTAGCATTTCCCCCTGCTCTGGAGCCAGAATAACTTCTTTGGGTGCTATGACTTTGCTATAGCAGATCAAAAACGAGAAAAAAACATCTTTTGCTTCTTTTTTTTCCCCCAGATTTACTCCAATTTTCAAAAATACACCGTGGGTCTGAACTTACCATTCAGAATCCCTAGCAAATGCACTAACTCCTCCCTGGGCAAGGGGGTGAGCATTAGTAAGAAATGCTAGGAAATAAAGTAATAAAAACTTTCTTCCACATGTCCAAGGAAAAAAATCAAGAGCCTCTGCACTTAAAAATGTTGATGTACAGTCAACTAATATTCAGCTGCTTTATTAGAACCTTTTTTTAAGTTTAAATGTTGGATGAGGGTCTACAACACCCATGATTTCTAGCAATCTTGTGGCTTTAAGCGGGACTGCATGTCCACAGTGCTTACAGGCTGCACTGAGTAACTTGGGAAGTCGATTTTGAATCAGCGTGCGTTAATTTTCAGCCGGTTCACACGCGGAAAATTTTCTTCATGGCTGTTTTTCCTCTGGCCGGTGTTTAATGTCTTTTTTAGTCTGATGGGCTAAATCGGGAAGGTCTGACTTAACTGCCTCCGAACGGCGGTTTCTCACCTCTGAGGGAAGTTGGACTTTTGCGGCAAATGCACACAAGGCTGCAGTACCCAGATGGGCGATGGCTGCCGATGTTCTCTCCTGCAACAAGCGGGCCACTTAACGCAGCAGCTTTAACACTAAAAACAAGTAAAAGTACGTTTTTTCTGTCACGCAAGGGTAGCCCAGAATATGCTTTAATATCATTAACAGTCAACTTGCAGGAGAGTTGGTCGGGTTAGGGAGCGGTTTACACGGAACAGCTTCCTAGGGGCTACCTCAGGGGAGAGGCAGCCGCCCGTGCGGCTGGCCGGACGGCGGCCCCGGGCGCCTCACGGGCAGCGCTGAAGCGCGGTAGCCGCGCACAACCGCCATTTCCTCGCAGCGGGGCCGGCCCCGGGAGGAGTGGCCGCGCCGCCTCAGTGTCGCGGCCATGGCGGGCTTCGTGCGGGAGTTGGAGCGGCGGGCCGGGCCGGCGCTGCGGCTGGAGCAGCGGGCGGCGGGCGGCGTAGGCTGCGTGGTGTGGGACGCCGCGCTGGTGCTCGCCAAGTTCCTGGAGACCGGCGCCTGCCCCCTCGCCCGCCGCGATGTCCTGGAGCTGGGCGCCGGCACCGGGGCCGTCGGTATCATGGCGGCCACGCTGGGGTGAGCGGTGCCGGCCGGGGGCTGCGGGCGGCCGGGACCGCGGGGTGGTCCTCCCCGGGCCGGGCGAGGGCGAAGCGGGTTCGGCGCTGGCAGCCGGGAAGGGGCAGGTCCCTACTGCCTGTTCCTCCCCCGCTTATCCCGCTTTATTGTATTACCTACGTGAAATCTAAAATTCTCGCAAAATGGGTGTTTTGTGTGTGCGCGCCGCGGCGAGCGGCTGGGGCCGTAACCCCGTGTGTGTTGCAGGGCAAACGTGACGGTCACCGACCTTGAGGAGCTGCAGGAGCTGCTGAGGGTTAACATAGATAACAACAAACATCTGGTCACAGGGTCAGTCCGAGCCAAGGTACTGAAATGGTTTGTATGATCCTTTAATGTTTCTGTTCAGCTTTAACGGGGCGTTGTTAAATTGCCAAATGTACTTGAAAACGCTGCTGTAAAAGGGAAGCTCGATACAGGAACGTAGCAGTTAACTTTATGCTCAGTCCTTTAGTAATGTGTTGTATTATTCCTGAAGCTTGTTTTCACCTTTTTTTTTTTCTTTTTGCTTCTTTTTAGGGGTGAAGATGTAACAGAATTTCAGCCTCCCCCCGATTATATACTAATGGCTGATTGCATTTACTATGAGGAGGTAAATGAGGACTTTGCAAAACTGCTATAGAAAGCTTCCTTGGGAAGGGCGTGGGTTCCGTGTGAGAAGTATTCAAATAAATATTGCGCTTGCATGTTGGTCCCCGTGGTTTAGAGGAATACATAGAACAAGCATTTTTAACAGATTCAAGGCCATTTGAGATTCAACCAGAGACTTTTTTATGTTTAAAAAACCCCCAAACTTAATATTTGTGCTGCCCCCCTGCTTTTTTTTTTACACTGGGAATGAAGTGTGAAGCAAAACATTGTGACTGATAGCTGTGAACTATTTAACGCATCGATAAATGAAATCTAATAGTGCCACATCTGCACTGTTTGGGTTCTCCTGATGCTTCCCTTGGGAAGGCAAAAGGAAAAAACATGCTCCAGCTAAGTGGTTGTTGTAGTCTGCCCCATCTCCTGAGCTGGAGCTGTGTAGGGTGTGCGCAGAGAGCTAACAGAAGTTGCGAGAAAAGGGAAATGACCTGAAGAACCCTTGCCAGCCCCTTTGCATTGGCTCCCTGCATGTTGGTCCTGTTCCCATATGTAGTGGTCTGGATCTGAGCCCTGTTCCGAGAATGGTTGAGAAAACCCTCGCTTTTGAAACGTGTCAAGAAATAGTCATTGTTGTGTGCCTCAGGGAAATGCCCACTCAGCAGTGTGGGATGTTTTTGGCTTTGATGCTAGTTCAGTTTTCTTGGTCAGTCTGTGAAACTCTTCTGTGATGCAGTCTCCCTTTCTCCTCTGCTTTCCAGCTTGCCCCCATGTTCTTTTTGTCCCAGTTAAAGTACCAAAAATAACTCCCTGAAAAACAAAACTGGAAAGTTCTCTCTTGGGCGAAGACTTTCTCTAGTTAGAGGGTATCGTACCAGTAAAATGAACTTGAAATCTAAGTGGGAAATACTTAACCTCTTTTGGGCAGTCATTAGAACCGTTACTGAAGACACTGAAAGACCTTACTGGCCCTGATACGTGCGTCTTGTGCTGTTACGAACAGAGGACTATGGGAAAGAATCCTGAAATTGAGAGAAAATACTTTGAGGTAAGTGTTTTTAACGTGTGCTTTTTTGAACACTGGGAAAATAGCTTGGATACAGGAGGTCTTTGTATTGGATCAGCTGAACATCAATGGCAGTTGCTACGCATGTGAATTCAGGTTGACTGCACAAAGCAGAGTTTGTAGCAGGAGAAGCACGTCTGTCTTTAGATGGGGCAGCAAATTTGGATGGTGACTCTTGAAGTTATTGTCCAACTCGCCAGTAGAGACTTTCTGGATATTTACTGAGCTTTCCTTCCCTCAAAAGGTCAAACTAACCTGTCTTGCCTTACTCATCTTAACTGTATTGATGCTTTTGATCCAGGCAGCCAGACTTGCGTAGATTGTTTAAAGCCTCTCTAGTTCGTGATCCCTTCCAGATTTGGAAAAGGGCCGGCACCGTACACGAGGCAATATCTGTCAAAATCAAAACAGTCATTTTTGTAGGAGGAAGTGAATTAGCAGTCGATTGCTGCCTTCTTTCTGCAGTGGTTGTCTTGACGTTATCAGAGGTTATTTGGGAGGATTAAAAATTAGTCTGGTGAACATTTATTTCCTTTTGGCGTGTTCCACGAAAAGCAGAGGGAAAATACAGGTAAAGTTTTCCAGGGAAGCTCAGGAACTCGAGACTCTCTGCGAAGTGATACAGCTGCTTTTGCAAAAATTTCCCCCCTCTACTGACAGAGCATTAATTGGTGATATAATTAAATAGTCCAGCTGTATCTTCTGTGCAGGTAAAGAAAAGGAACACAGGTAACAGCTGAATCCCTCCTCAGGCTGTGGGGATGACGGTCAGTGCAGGATTTAACTGTGCACCTGTGAAGTCTGCTGAAAAGCAGCCCTTGTGCAGGAGTACTGGATTATACATAATAATACTATTACAAAAAAGGGGAAGGGCAAGAATTCCAGGATGATTTGTACGTGTTAATAAAAGCACCTCTTTGATAATTAGCCATGCCTCGAACTCTTGGGGGGACCTGACTGTGAGGAGGGTTGCTGTAATTGAGATCAGCTCTGACGAGGTGCCGCTCCCACAATAAACACAATAAGTGTAGGTGTTTCTGGAAGATTTCTGCTTTCTTGTAATTTATTTCCTTCCTCAGCTCGCCAAGGTTCAGCCAAGTTAATCTTCTGAGCACATTGCAGAGTCGACGCTGGGGTTTTTTAGCCTTTTTTTCCCCCCCTCCCCTCTAGCTTAGAAGGTTGGCAGACAGAGGCAGGTGCTGTGGTTTGGCGTAGCACTTTGGAGATTGGAGGAAGCAAAATGTTTTATCGCAAGCTTTTAGATTTTTCTTAAATGTTGCAAGATATCTGTAGCTTTGAATTGGCACGGGAGTAGTTAAAATGAGGGTAAACGTGCTGCACGGGGGGAAAAATAGCTTGCGCCTTTGTAGAGGCCTTCAGTGGAGTGGTCTGAGCGCGGTGATTCCAGCCTCCTCAGGCTTCTTGCCCTCGTGTGGGTATATTGTGGGACCTTGCTAAGCGAACATCCTTAGTTCAGAAGGGCAACTGGTGTCACTTGAATTGTTTTGTGTGTTTTCTGATAACCAGCTGCTTCAGGTGGACTTTGAGCTGGAAAAAATTCCCCTGGATAAGCACGATAAGGAGTATCGCAGCGAAGACATTCATATTGTGAATATCCACAGGAAACAAACGGTAGGTTAATTTAACTGGCGCAGCGAACGCTCCCAGGAATTCACAGAGCTGCTGTTTATTTGGCATAGTGAGAGCGTTCCAGGGGTGAAGCTCTAAACTGACTGTGAAATACCATTAGGGACCCTGTGAAACTGCAGACCAGCACCGTGCTTGCACAAAGGAGCTCCTTTGTTCCAAAACCCAGCGCTCTGCCAGGTGCCAGCCTTTGTCTTCAGCAGGACCGTCCTTGAGCTGCGCCCTGACTTTCTCTTCCACGCTGTAGTGCAGTGGGATCTCAAAACAAGTTTTGAGGCACCGGAGTCATAAAAATAATATGCCCACTGCTGCTTTTAGTACTGTGAGCTCTGCTGTACAGCCCTCTCCCCAAAACCAGTCTCTAGAGGTGGTACTTAGCACCTGTCAGGGTTGGCTAGCTCATTTTTTTGGTTAATTGATGGACCAGACAGTTACGCATGAAGAAAATATTTTGCATATTGTGCTGACACAACATGTGGGTCTGGTGCTTAAACAAAAACGGGCCAGTTAAAAATCCCCTTTTTTTTTTTTTTTTTTTTTTTAAAAATCTCTTCACAGAATTTTCCATCGTGAGATCTTTGACCACAGTTATCTGTCCTCTGGCAGCTGATAGAGCTCTGGAGAAGAGGGAGAGGGTATAGAATAGCACCGCAGAGGGACTGTCTCCAGTGTGGTTTGTGACTCATCTACAGAACGGCTTCTTGGTGGTGGACTTGGCACGAGGCACCAGAAGTGGGCTCGTTAGACTAGATCCACCGATGGCGCCTTCCAAGAGGACAGATGCGAGCTGTTGATGTCTGCAGGCTGAGGCAGAGGAAGGCAGAAAATGGAACCAGATCTTCACCCGGAGCAGCGCTGGGTGCGTGTTCTGGTTACCTCTGCTGGGCAGCCGCTCGTTGGAGCAGCGGGCGCCTTGCCGAGCGCTCACAGGGCAGATCCGAGGACACCTCACCGAAGGCTCTGTGAGGTGAAAACTCTGCGAGCGGGCTCAATCACGCAGCCCCGCGTAGCCAGTCAATAAAACTCTGCACTTGAGATGGGTCTCAGGTGGTGGTGGTGGGGTTTTTCAGCCTGTGGTTTCTGTGTCACTCCTGCATTGCAGAGCTCTGGGGAGTCTCATTCCAGGAGCAGGGCGTCCTGGTGGTAGGTGCTGTACAGATACAACACGCAGATGGTCCCTGCGCCTGCCCAAAATTGTTCTTCCTTTTAATTCCACCTGCGCTTTTCTGGTATAAGGATCTGCAGCATTAAAGTTTGACACCTTCAGACGATTCTGGCGAGCAGGTTCGTTGCTGCTGTTGGTATTCCTCACCAAGCTGCCTCTTACTGTTGCGCAGCGATGGCTTTGAGATTCAATTTCAAAGGAAATCTCGCTTCCGCTCTGTAGTGGAAGCAGCCGTGGCTGCCTGCGTCATCCCGCAGCCCTGAGCGCATACTTTGAAAGTAGGTCTGCTGCGACAGAGGTGCTGCTCAACGTGAATTGTAACAGCCTGTTCCCTGAGCCTCTCCTCATTCACGCTGCGCACAGCATGAGCGGTCCCTGCTTCAGAAACCTGAATATTTAAGCTAATCTGCCGAGTTTTTGCAAAACCTCGGCTGTTGGTTTTGGAGGGAGCCGTGTTCGCAGGCAGCCAGGCGCTTTCTGGACCTGCCCTGAGCTCGGGCTCCCTTTATCTCCAGTAAGAGCATTCCTTGCAAGCTTCACACATCATAAAACACTGCCCTGGCTTGCAAAGCACAGCAGCGATGATTAGTGAATGCACGGCAAAGCGAGAATGTAATTTGTTGTAACCGCACGCATTATTTGTTAGCTTGTTATGAAAAGAGCTCCTTAATTAACCGGTGGCCTGCAGGAAGATATTTACTGGCATGTTTGTGCCAGCGTGACTTCCCTGGTGGCAACTCTTGTTCAGAGGAGTTGTCCGGAGGCGCGCCGTAAGGATAGTGCAAGAGCTGTGCCGTTTTCTGGTAGCATCTCCCTGCAGACGCAGCCTCTTTGCCGACCACAGGCCCCTGGGAAGGGGGGAGCAGCGTTTCTCGGGGCTTTGGTGCCAACAGAATAACTTCTATCTATGGGGTGTGCGGTTTCAGCGCTTCCTCATATATTGGCTTGGATCTCTCAGAGAAGGGAGGAAGTTGTGCTTTTTCTCTTCCCCACACGTAGTTGCTGGCTGCTGCTCCGTGCCCTCGACTTCATGCCTGCAACGCTTGAGTTGTGAACGTCGTTGGGCGTAGAGGGACCTGGGGGCAGGGGACGGGTCCCGTCACCCCCCACGCCATCTCCCCATCGCCGGCTGCACCCGCTGTGAGGGGGATGTAAAACCCAACCACTTCTGCTGCCACTGCTCGGGCTCTGAAGAGGAAACCGCCGCTAACCAGGGCAGCGGGGAGAGGAGGGTCACGTGCGCGGCGGCTGCCGCCTCTCTGCCTCTTGTCTCTGGAGCCGTCAGATGAAACAGCTGCTTTTTTGGGGGGAAAAAAGGGCTTTTGGAAAGGGGGTCGGGATCCTCCTGCTGGCGCTGAGCTCTGCGGTGGCTGGGGAGGGGGTGGCTGTAGGGCAGGTGGCTGCCACGGCACAGGGATTACTGCTCTTAATCCGGTGCAGGCGTGGGGGCCTCGTGGAAAATGGGGTGTGCGAGAAACACCGGTCCCGCTTCTTGCTGGCCTCGCCACTCCCTCACCTGTCCCGTTTGTCCCCGTTGGCTTTTTGTCCTGACTGTCCCCTCGGGGGAGCATGTGTCAGTGCCGCTCCCCTAAACAGGGTCTCTTTGTGAGGTTTGGCCGTGGCAAGGTGCCTGGCAGCGCCCGTGCACGGCTTTGCCGGTGTCGGGCTGTGCCTGGCCCCTGGGGCACAGCAGGCATTCCTGAGAACAACTCCCATCCCTGCCAACACCGTACCAGCCCAAATCTGCCCCAGCGCTCTCCGCATGGGAGAGCTCATCCCTCCCTTGGCTCCGAGGGGTGCGCAGCTGCCTCTGAGCTGGCTGCTGCGGGAGCCGGCAGCACCGAAGCCGCAGTGTCCGAGCTGGGTACCTGTCCTCTGCATCGTCTTGCCAAAATTTGATGACACCCTCGCAGGAGAGAGCAGCAAACCTCCCTGCGCCGCAGCTGCGGGGGAGCTGGTTTGGTGCCACCAGTCACAGGCGGAGACGTTTGGGAGGCTGGGGCATTTGCCGAAAGTCGCGCTTAAATAACGGATAATTTTCTGGAATAATTTCAAGGCCAGCTCGAATGATGGGAAATGCGCTGCGTGGGTTGCGGGTGCGGAGGTCAAGGGTGATTTCCACGGGAGAGCTGTGATGCTCACGTGCTGGGGCAGCACCGCCTCGCACTCAGGTCAAACCGCAGCCTTAGCACCCGGTCCTTCCGGCAGCACCTGCGTCTCAGCAACACCGGTGGAGGTGCCATCGTCCTGTGGTCCCACCGTGGCTTTGCCAGGCTGCTTACTCTTTGCTATGACAGCCAGTGTAGCTTTTCACTTCTACCTAGATCAACGGCGCGGGCGCCTGGATGCGGTCAGGGATGGAGCACAGTGTTTAATGCCAGCTCGGCACCAGCCGCATAAATCGCTGATCGCTTCTTGTCGCAATATTAGTCACAACACAGCTCAGAAACCTGCAGGACTTCGGGAGATTCACCCTTGATGCTCTGTGATTTTTTTTTTCTTTGCTAGGAAGAGCACGGGACACAGGGCAGCTGCCACAGGGTGCACCGGCGTCCGGATCCGGCCATCCGTGAGCGATTCCCGTGCGTCCCCCGGCACTGCTGCAGAGCCCTCCGGGACTGCGTGGGGCCAGGACCTGCGCCCACGCATCCCACGGGGCTGGTGGCTTCGCTTGGGAAAGTCTGTCCTCTGAAGCTGTATAATCATTTTCTGTGGCATGTAATCCTGAACAAATGGATTTTCCTCTTAGAAAATGATACTTCTTGCCTGTGGCATTAAGAGAGAGTGTTAGAAAAGGCTTTTTATTACGGCGAACCTGCTCCTGCTCCCCCCCGACTGCAGTGGGTCCTCGGTAAATGGGCAAATGGCTCAGTTAAATGGTGTCTCTGGTCCATTTAGCGGGAGCAGATGCCCCCGAGCCTGCGGCTGATCGCTGCCGTTGTGCCGTTTCCTGAGCCTCAGCCAAGGAGCTGCCGCAAACGGCACAGCAACGCCGTAACTCGCCCGCTCGGCGACGGGAGATTACGTACAGGGGCTCCCATCCCCAGCCGCGCTTGCCTTCTGCCTCGTAGGTTCCCAAGCCCAGCTGAAGGAGGGAGATGATGAGCACAGGATCCCAGTTTGCACGTGCCCTGTCTGGGAAAAAAGAAAAACAAACCAAAACTGTAGCAATTTTGTCTACTTTCTGCGAAAGGGCTGGGCCAGGCTCCCTGGGGACTGTGGCAGGCACGGCACCAGTGGGTGACCGTGATGGCGGCGGGGAGGACGCAGCGACTGCCGGCCTCGCTAGCAGCATCGCAAACACCAGGCGTTTTGCCAGCCTGACCTGGGGGTGCTCGGCGGCACGGGGATGGGGATACTCCTTGGTGGCGGCGGCCGCAGAGCGGTGCCGATGCGGCTCCTTGGCCCGGCGCACGCTGCAGGCACGGTCCCGCGAGCATGCGGGCGGGGCGGGAGGGTTTCATCGGCGCCGCGCGCTTTTGTGGTTGCCGGCACGTGGGATGCAGGGAGGGGGATCGCAGCCTTCGCCTCCCCCCGCCTCCCGAAACGGTGTCGGTTCAATCTGCCGGGGGCTTGCTGCCGGTGCGTGCCCCGTCATCCCCGGGGCGGGGACGCTGTGCGGCCTCCATCTCGTGGTCCAGCAGTTACCTCCTTTCACATCCTGAAACAAAAAAAGAAAGTTTATTTTCTGCTGCTGAGCAAACAGTGAGGTTTTTTGCAACAAAGAGGCCAGTGAGTGCCTGCTCCTACGCTGGTGGGCAACCGCAGCCGCGGTTTTCAGCCATGAGTACGAGTGTTTGGGAGCTCCCAGCCCTGGGGGGTGACCCGGGACCTCGGCAGGGTGATGGTGCAGGTGGTCCATGCTGGCGTCCAAGTTCAGCGGCCTCTTTTGAGGATCTCCTCTTCCCAGCCACCATCCCATGGGAAGGGGAAGGAAGATGCCGATGAGCACAGAAAGTGGTGGCTGCAATTCTGGCAAATGTTTTTTGGCCTTCGGAGACGTTTCTGGAGGATGCTTCCCGCCGTCCCTTGGGATGGATGGCTGAGTCCACCTCAGGTTTGCCGTGGAAGGTTTCTCCCATCACTGCGTGCCTGAGGCTGTGTGGTCCAGTCAACATCACCGCTGTCTTCGCTCCTGTAATTAGCGTGTGCCAATTATTTCTGCCCTCGTGAGCTCCCACGTGGGACATGGCGGTGGCCGAGGGCTTGTCGGGGTGACTCGGAGCGGGTGGTGATACAGGGCTCCTGCTTTGGCTTGGTTATGTTTTTATTCCTCTTGCACTTGTGGGTTTGGTCTGCTGGGGTTTTTTTTTTTGTTAAAAAGGAAAAGGCTGCATAAGGGAGAAGACAGCAGTGGGCGGGAGGGAGGTGGGGACGCCTTGGGCAAGCAGCCGGGCTGGGGACGGCTGTTGCTGAGCCGGGATGTGGTCCCTGGTGCCCTGCCAGCACCAGCTGGGAAGTGCAGGCAGCCCCGCACCGGGGGCCAGTCCGGCTGCCAGCAGGACGGCGCGGACGCGTGGCGTGGCCCTCTCCACGCACGCTGCCGTGAGTTCACCCGTTTCCTTCCTCTTGCCGCAACCAGGCGGGCAAACCCCACATTTCTTCCCGCTGCTTCTGCGCCCTGCCCCGGAGGAGGTTTTGCTCGTGGCAATGCAGCGCTTGGCGGCCTTGAGGCCCCATCCCGGCACGTCCCCATCCATCTCGGCGTGTCCCCGTCCCTGCTGAGCCCGCGCTTCCCATTGTGCCTGAAATCTCTGACTCATCGGTCTCGCGGCCGGCGGCCGGGGCCGAGCTGCTCCTCTCCAGCGCAATCCCCGGCATGTGGCAGGGGCAGCCACCGCCTCCCCGGCTCACCGGCGTTTCTGTTCCCCTCCGTGGCGGCAGGAATCGGCCGCTTCTCCTCCCGCTCTGACCTTCCTCCGAAGCCTGGCCTTCCTCCGGCTCAGCTTCAGCTGAATCCCGGCCTGAGGGCCTTGGTGCAGGGGTTTAATCTGCCTCTGGTTAGGACCTGTGCTGCCCCGAGGGGAAAAATGTGCAGTCGTGTCCCAGTGGGGATGGAGGTGACCCCGGGCGGGCTGGCTGCTCCCCAGCTCCCCGTGCGCATCCTTGCCTGCGTGCTGGGACCAGTTTTCATGCCTAGGGTGACGCACGGAGCTTTTCCCAGTGCGGGCTCCAGGAATCCGGTCTAAAGCCACGGGTGAAGTCGTTAGTGACAGTTTTTTGGCACATGATTTGGCAGCAGCCGCACGTTCTGCTCCCCCTGCACAGGCTGGCACTGCGGGCTCGACCCGGCCGCCATGCGGTGGCCACCAAGGCCATGCAGAGGCACGATGTCCCGACCTCCCTGCAGATTCCCGCACTCCAGCCACCCTTGGTGAGTGCAGGATCCCATAAGATGCCTTAAATAAAAATAAACCAGAAAAATAACCCAGCATGTGCTGCGCTGAGCATCGCTCTGAAAAGAAAACCGTGGGTGGAAGGAAAGCCTTGGTGCCCGGCGGGGCATCCTGGGAGGGGCTTCGGGCTCTCCCTTCCATTGGCACCGGCTCATCCGCTGCTTCCAAACCGGGGCAGAGCACGAGCCATGAGCGAGGTGCCATCAGGCAGAGGTAAATCTGGCAGCCGGGCACGCAGCGGAGAGGAAGAAGCTCCAAAAAGCCACGTTTGGGGAAGCAGCACGTCCCTGCGCACCCATGCCTTGGGGCCGCCTCCATCCCCCTCCATGTATCCCCAAAACCCTCCTCGTGGTGACATCCCCGGCGGAGAGCACGGCTCAGCCGTCCCCTGGCCGCTGCTTCACCATGCCGAGCGTGTTGAGGTGGTACATCCAACGTGGCTGGTTTTTGGAGAGCGCATCGCTTTTTTGGGGACGTGCATCATTTCTGGGGGAGCGCCCTGCTTTTGGGAGAGCAGCGTGGGTTCAGGGGTTGCTTTCCTGCCTTGACTCACAGCCTTTTCCACCGCACGCAGGGCCTGGGAAGGCCACGTCCGAGAAGAAGTGGAGTGGGACGGGACAGGCAGATGCTGTGAGCCCCACGGGAGCTGGGAGGTCCCCACAGGAGCCGGGAGAGCCCTGCCACCC
>VYZW01048122.1:2957-31003 GCA_013401315.1 Balaeniceps rex | reverse complement strand
TTGAAATGGAAGAGCCTTGATAGGTTGAACGTCCTTCACTTATTCCCTCAGCATGCACGTCACATTCTCTTATCTGTGGACATTTGCTTCTCCAGAAGATTTGTAGGTATATTTCACCAGGGCTTTAAGAGTTGTTATCTCAGCTCAGGGAGCATGATGTAACAGCGGCATTTTGAAAATTGTCCCGACATTTGAAGCAAGTTCTGGAAAAACATACACAACTGACCTTGGAAAAAGGGAAAGGGGAAAAAAATGTATGGTCTCTGCTCGGAGTGGAATAAGAAGCATTCCTCTTGTTTGTACTGACAGTTCCACCAGCAATATGATTTAACCGTTTGTGTGTTAAACACCCACCCCATCACTGCACACAGTTAAACTACATCTATCTTGTCAGTCATCAGTTTGAAGTTTAATTATATAACGAAACTGCAGGCTTCTGCATTTTCATAGCATCCTGAAAGAACTACTGGTATGACAAATACAATATGGTCGTGCTCTTCCCGTGATCACTTATTTAGTTTTCTGTATTCTCTTCTCTCTCATGAATCTAGTTCATATCCCCTTTCTAAACTTGCGCTCTCTAAAACTGCCATGCTTCTTTGCTCTTCTTGTGCAACTCAGTTTTAGGGTTTGAAGGCATTAATTGGACTATGGATTAGATAAAGGCTGTCCTATGTGGATGGATAGGATTCAAGAGGGCTCCTTCCTCTCCAGTTCACTTACATAAGCAATGGTGCAAATCAGTGCGCAGGATGCTCTGCGCAGAGCTCAGGAAAATCCTCACCTCCAGGTGTTTGTGCCTGTGAACAAATTTGCCAATATTTTCCTTGAAAAGATCTAAATCCTCCTTCCAGAGCATGCCAGAGCTGTTTTTCACCACTCCTTTCATTTAACTCATAATTTACTCTTCACTTAAAAATCTAGCAGATGGCACTCCAAAATGACATATTTTAGTCAGAGTGTGAAGGTGCTCTTTAATGCTGTTATTTTAAAGAAGTGGTTTTAAAACATCTATATCACAGCAAAAGACCTACCTTCAAGGTAAGCAATAGGAGTTTAAGTCTGTTCCTAGTCTTTATCAATTATGCAAATGAAACGAAAGCAATCTTCTACATGATGTATCTACTCCTTTATCCTGTATGAAATCTATTCAAATCACAATTTTCAGAGATACAGAATTATTTTTTTATAGTTCCACAACTTTTCTTGCAATGCCAAGATGACTCTGAGAAAGCTCGTCAGTTGACATTTACCATATTTACTGGTCTAAAAAACCCTTTAAAAATGGACTTTTCTCTGACAGTGCCTCTAATGCTGGAACTAGTTTTAATCAAGGGGATATGTAATAGGTTTTGAAGTCTGAGGCCCTCTAATCAAAACCCAATTCATGTTCCACGAACTGAATATATTTTCAATCAGATTGCTTTCCCAGTAAAGCTTTAAACTAAAAAACTTTGTGCCATTAGGTTGATTTCTCTTGGAATAAACTCTTTTTAACCAAATGTGTAACAGTGTTGTCATTCCTGTATCGGCTGAAAGTCTATGCACACATAATTATTGCCTGAAGGAAACTAACTCTTACCTACTCCTGATTCTCCTGTCAAAGGAGAAGCAAGTTAATGTAAAAGGAACACGTATACTACACATACTGGTTCATTCAATCTGCCCAAAGATACTTAGCAAATTAACATCCAAGTATGTGTTCCCAGGTTTTCTAGGGTTTTATTTCTTTCTCGATAATGCTAAGCAAGGAGCTTCACAGACTAAAGTATACCCTATAGATAAAAGAGCTTATACTCTAAATACGTAATATAAAATAATGAGAAAGGACAGTGTTATAAATGATGCTTTAGCTCCATCATTGTGAGTTACACATAAAATGGTACATCTATTTGACTAAATTACTAGTCTTACTTTTTTTTTTTTAATTCTAGAGCTGGGGAGAGTAACACAGAAAAGCAAATATCCAACTATAAAAGCATCAGAAAAAAAAGCTGAAAGACAAAACCTTTTCTGTCATCTGCAGTAGTACAGTGACAGAGTGATAATGAGGTAACAGAGGCTGTGCATGGGCACTCTCTGAGACTTCCAACAAGAGAGCTCCAATAGATGTCAAATTTCCGTATTTGAAGGGAAACATAGAATTCAAAATGTTCCACACAACCTAGAACATAAAATTCTCAATACAGAATAAAATCCAAGAAAAAAGGATTTCTTTTTTCCCTCTGGGAAAACATTACAAGCTAAGAGAGAGAATCCTTGGGTTTTCTCTCCAACGGGGCTTGAGCTGCTCCTATGTGGTATTGAGTACATGTTTTGATCTATGATCACTTCTGTTGGCACTGTATTAGGTGTTAATGGCACCTGTTGCACTAAGCCTCTCTAAATTTGCAGATAAACCTGAAACATCAGAACTGCTGCCCCCCTGCAACTAATATGTCTCATCACCTTCAGCTGTTATAAAACACTCTTGGTTGGAAAAAAATCCCTGAAAGGGGATTACAACCCTTCAGACAAGAAAGGGAGGGAAAATATTTCAGCACTAAACAGTAAACTGTTATGTGAGCAGAGGTGAAATTTCAACTTCAAACTTATTCTCCAGCTGCTGAGTCTGAGTGTCAAAAGACATGAAAGTGGATTAGAAGGATGGTGTGAAGAAAATACTTTAATTTTTAGCAGCTGTGTTGGCTTACAGTGAATTAATAAACACCTGCAGAAAAACCTGAGATATGCATTTAAGGTAGAAAGTATGTATAGCAACCACGCAAGGAAAACTGATACAGTTTTCAAAGGCCAGTTAAACTAGATATAACTTTGCCCTAAGCAATACTTTGTCCCATGCAATACACTCTGTTACTCAGGCTGGAGAAGCTGCAAGATTTACATTCACTGGCCCATGACAGTGCATAGTAATCTGAGTTCACCTATTGAGAGCTCTCCGGTTACTTATCCTGTTCCGCTATTAGTGATTTCACATGAAATCTTTTTTTCCCACTTGAATCCTGACCAAGAGAAAGAGTAAGTTAATTTCTTACATTAAAGAGAAAAAACAAAAAAGAACTTCCAGGTGATGACACTGCTCAGATGCCGCCCTCCCCTATGCAACTGCAGCATTAACACACTTTATGGTATACATTTGTGTGTTTCAAAGCTTCCCAAATTAATTTTGGGACAACTTTTATGCTGTTATCTCTGCTTTGCCTACTGAGCCATAGCCCTGCTTCTGTGGTGTCCATGGCACAACTCTACTGGCTTTTAAAGTTATTTTAATGGGAATAGCATACAGCTCTGTCTTTACAGAATGAATGTTTCCTCTGTCTCTGAAGTACTGAGCACCGAGCCACCCCACATCTTGAACTTTTCAGTCCTCACATCACCAGGTTGTTCACTACCTTCATGTCCACTACAAGGAGTTCCCCAAGATTCAGATGGAGTTGGATGTCATTTCTGAAAAAAAATCTGATTTGCTCAGAATTAAAAGAACAGAATCCTCTTCTGGAGTAAGTGAATAACCGAGTAAAAGCTTCCTTCCGTGGTAAGACATTTTATGCCTTACTTTTCATACAGTTGTGGCTGGAGTGTTTGCCAAAAATGGAGAGTTTACCAGAAAGTCTGGGCCCTCTTCAGACTCCACTCTCACTTTCCAGCAAAGTGCCCTAACCATCAAATTCTTAAAAAGATCTAGGAGATGAGCAACACCTACCTCTCCTTTTGCAATTACTTTCCAGAAAAGGAAAACTGATTACAAGGCAGGAGAGAAGCAAGCAAGCCTGTTTCTGTGCCTCAGTGCATAGGACACCCAGCTAGGATACAGTTCTGACTTTGTACATATACTCTTTCATTGCTAATGGTCTGATAAGATCTAGGCGTAACTGAGTATCTTCATTCTTACAGCAGCAGAATATGATTCATCTCTGCCAAACAGGCTTAATTTAACAGCTACAGATAGGAACATTTCTGAAAAATCTCTTGCTATGTATACTTCTTTAGATGCTGAAAGCTTGCACTCCAATTATTTGGATATAAAGAGCACTTAAAAAATTATTCAATTGTATAGAACAGTGTGTATGCTGTACTGACATAATAATAAAACCTGTTTCATGGACATAATCTAATAAAAATGATCTGATAATTCACTATAGTTGGTCAAGTTCTGGATGATATAGCTGATTGAGTCATTTATCTTTAGGTAACTGATTCAGACTCAGTCAAAATCAATAGTAACGGAATCTTCATGCCAATTTATTCCAGCTCAGTACAATAAATGAGTGGAAATGAAGTAATCCCTTGGATGAAATTCTTATTTGACAAATGTCTATATTCCAAAAGCACTTATTACTGACAAACCTGGATATGTTAGGAGAGAAACTATGAATATGGAGAATATTTAAGTAAAAGAAGAAATACTGCATCAGAGATTGTCTTAGAGTTGCTTATGGACAGTATGCATTCAGTGCATCTATAAAAGGAAAGCAGAGCACATTATGCATGAGTTTCTGGAAGAAGTCATATGGTTTGACCATGCACAGCCAGACTGCCGTTTCCTCAAGCACTGCAAAATGAAGCATGCTGCCAGCATAAGAGGGCAGCCAGGCATGTCACATGCTGACATCAAGAGCTCTCGACTTGTCAAATCCTGGCTCTGTCTCTAGCAGAGTCAGCGTACCATGGTGGCTGTGCCTCTCATGGACTCATTTGTACAGGGCCAGCGTGTTGGCAGGTCAAGCAGAGCACGCAAGCAAATGTGATGGCAGTGCCACAGGCGTCATGCAAACAACAGTTAGAAGCAAGGCAACATGTGTATTCATATCACAAGGGGAACTGTGGCTTCAAAGGAAGAAGGTACAGACACTAATGTGAGCTGTATCCTGCCATGCTTCTTTATTTTTTAGTACACAGCCAATACCAGGACCCTGAGGACTGATGGCAAAGGCGGCTCCAGCTATGTGTGGGTACCACGTGTGCTGCTCTGTGTCAGTCAGCACGCACATGCAGGAGAAGCTGTGGCCACCTCCCTTCCTCCCCAAATTAGGACTCTATCTAGGTCTTTGCAATCTGCAACTACAGCCAAAGCACAGACTCCTAGACCAGCTGGCAAGTTCTCTGCAGTGGTCTGAACCCTGCGGTGTAGGTAAGCTTTTCCGCAAAGGCAGTGGGGAGCTGCCTCTGGGCATTTCGGTTCCCTTGGAGAAATGGTTTTCCAGAAAACTAAATATCAAACTTCCTCTTGCTTTCTCTTTGACATTTTGAGCTCTCCTCTCGCAGCCAATTATTTACTTGGTACAAAGTGGTACAATGTTTCAGAAAGCTGTTATGTTTTGCTCTGCTGTCCTTAGCTGTTTTTAAACTCCTGCTGTTGTCTGTTCCTTTAGGTGCATTTTCCACTTCTCTCATGCAGATTTATGATTTTTTTTAGATGCAAAGAACATCTAACAGCTTTGGTGAGCACCTACATATGGAGAAGTGCTAGTGCAATGCTGTTGAAAAGACACAAATGTGAGACAAATTTGTCCTATATATTTCTGAAACACTACATAGTGTTTTTATGACTGACCAATGGTAGCTTATTAGTAGATTTCTTTTGTGGACAATCAAATACAGAAAATGCAGTAAAGCTGCCCAGATCAAAATTTCTGACTAGACACTCAATTTGGAAGCAAACCCACACTTGGGAGCTCAGCAACATAAACCACAACTAAAATCTAGTCTTTCTCCCCCCTCTTCGGACTGCACCAGTGTCCAGGAAAGGATCCTGTACACCCACTTGGAGTTTAAATACCTTTTTGTAGCCATTTTCTTATGAAAGAGAAAAGTAAATAAAAACAATGTTTAGTTCTATTACGAGTCAAACAAAAGTACACAGAGCTTCCCCCAGCCAAACTCTAGGCAAAAAGCAAATCCTCTCTCAGCCAAGTTCCTGAAGAGGGAAGCTGTGTGAAAGAGCCAGGAGACCCTTTCAAAAGGAAAGTCTTTGGGCAGCATACAGCTGGCTATCCCTCTCCAGGTTGGAGAGGAAGGGGCACGGGTAACATTGCTCTGCTTCTCTCCTGTTCTCTGGCTGGTGGAGTGACCACTGAAAGCCATCTGCAGCTGGGGATACCAGCAAAGCAGCCCTCCGCCTGCTCTGGCTTATCCTAGGAATGAACTTGTCTTTGAGATGCTCCAGAAGACACAAAGGTGGTGCACCTTCACATCGACTGGCTGGCAGCTGTGCCGAGCACAGCTCAGCATGAGGGACCCAGGCGTTTCTGCTGCCAGCTGCGTTTCCAAATATCCATTACAAATGCGACGATGTTAATACCAAGGACTTACAAATATCTACATCATGACTGACATGTTGTGGTCTTTCTCCCAGCCACAAGGTCTTTTCCTCTGACCTCCGGCCAGGCTAATTCAGATTGTCACAGACTGGAATATGACCCCTCTAAGGAATGTATATTTTTTTAAGGATGACGTGTGCAGTGGGAATTCAGACTAGTGCTGTGCCACCTGCACATGAAGAAGCTACGGGAAGCTTTCCAGGAGAGGAGTTCCCTCGTGAGCTCCCACTGGGCTTGAGCTGTGTGCAGCCACCAGCTGCCAGCCCAGAGCCACCCTGCCCTGGTCCCTTGGCCACTGCCTGGCCTGACATGACCCCACACCTGAACTTAACAGTCAAATTAAACTTGGTCAGCAAACAGCGTTTCTGTGGGTCTTCTTACCCCTGCCTCAAGGTTCCCTTCTGTTTTTTGTCATGGGTAGTGACAGTTTTTGGTTTCCATGGTTTATCAACGGTTTCCCTTACCAACAGATCTATTCCTCTGACTGAAAGTCTGGCACAGCTGGAAACTAGAAGGAAAACCACAAGTGAATGGCCTGGCACTCTCTCACCACTCATCTCCAACCACAGACCGATACAGTTACTGGATTTGACTAACGGCTATCAATCAGCCCAACTGTAGACACTTAGAAAGATATCAGCTAGAAAACGCTTGAGGGAAAATGTGAGCTAAAAAGCAACAAGGTATTTTACTTTTAATAGGGTGATGCTGTCTTGGAAACTCACATCTATTTCCTACTCAATAATTAGTGGTATTATTCTGACTGTTTGCCCTTCTCTCCATTAATGTGCATTTGTCCTCTGCCCAAAGCCAATGGGAGTTCTGCCTCAGAGGTCAGATTAAACAGAAAACAATCCTGCTTATCTGAAAACTGGAATAACATGAACAAGTACAGTCTTCTGCCTTCCTTTGTTAGTTAAGTTTGAAGCAAAATGTCATTGTTGTTCCATCAGATCACTAAGGTCACTAAGCTAAATTGTGGCTTGGGTCCATTCAACTCAAAAAATGCTTGAAAAAAATCTTTGTAATAGGCTGACCACTTATCTGGGTAGGAAGAAAAAATCCTATTTTATTAGGTCTGGTTTGGAAAAACCATCAGCCTCCCACACACCCATATGCACATGAATGGCAGAAGAATAAAGGAGGAAAAGTGCAAAGCACAGAATTTTGAACGCTGACAAGATCTTTCCAAGGAATGAACCTTCTCCCAGTACAGTTGGTCTGGACTGTGGTGAACTTTTATGGCACTTGCAACTTAAATCACTCTTGTAACAAAACAAGATAATTTCCAAAAATGGCAAAAACAAACTCAGGCCAGAACTGTACAGTACCTTGGTTCAAAGGTTGCAAATCAAGCTGTGTAGCTTTTACAGTTCTAAGCTGCAACATCCACCTTTGCTTGTTAAAACAAAGACAAAACAGAAAAGGAAAAAAAGAAGTTGTTGTTTTAAATTTCCTGCTACCAAAATCTAACTGTGAGCAATCTAACTGTGAATGATTACACTTTTGAGCTCTTGGTCCACTAGATATGCTGGTTTAAGGTTCACTGGAAAACACCAGATAATATGATTGCAAAGTCTGTGTTTAAAATTGCTCCATGATAAAGAGAACAGTTCTCTCTTAAGCCACATTTAAGATGTTTGCCAGTTTATATGGAAAACCCAACTTATAAGCAGCATTCATGGCTGTATTTACTCAGTTGCTTTTTGCCTAGATGTCTCTACTGTCTTGGTTTTATTATACCTTCCCTCCCAACATCCAGTTATACATCCTTTTTTTTTTCTTTCATGGATTCCTCTTCTGCTCCCTCTATTTCTCTCTTCTTTCCAACATAAAGAAGATTTGAAAATATATTACAGCTCTCTCCTCTCTCTGCTTTTGAAAGGCATTTCAGAAATGTGTTGAAAATAAGAGAACAAAGCACAAAAAGGGAAGGTTAAGCTAAGAGCTGAAAAAAAGGTAGAAACTTTACCGTATGGAGAAATACAGAATCTAGTAGGCAAAGCAAAATATTCGTACTGCTGCATAGCTACAGTGCCCACTTAAAACAGTGAGGACTAAATGATCAGATATGCTGAAGCACAGGAAAACAACTGACAAAGAAATAAAATGCATCTGAAATGAGACAAAGCCGTGTCACAGAAGTATGCCTCCCAATTCCTTACATGGAAGTATTCATATTTTAGTGTCTCTTTCTTATCTTTAGAGTCTCTACTAACAGTCGGAGTTGCCTTTCTTTCTCTTGTGCTCAGTATGACCAGGATTTCATCTGCAATATCCATACACATAGCAAGAAGTTAAAAACCCAGTTTGGTGACAATTCACAACAGTGTGCAAAACAAATCTTAATAAAGGTAATTTTAAAAAGACAAGGAATATAATCCTTCCCTACAGAAATCCTGGTGATTTTCCCATTATTTCCTACCCTACATAACTCATGCTAAATTTATGTACTGATTTCAGTTTGAGAGAGAGTTTTGTTTATGGTGTGTTATATGAATATGTGGTCTCTCTCTTCTGGTCCTGTCCAAACCAAAGTATCTTCAGTCACATCTTTGCCTGCACTGATGCACTTGGGCTATGGCAACAATATGTACTGTACTTAGAAAAACAAACTCTGTATTAAGTTGCATAGTATTTTGCTGCTAATGTTTCAGTATATGATGCTTTACTGTTGATTACAGGCTTTAAACAAATTTTTCTGCTCCCCCAATGCTTTGGATAATTGAACGATATTAATGGAAAACATTTTCAAGTGATGACATACTGTTACTTAATTTGTAGTGAGGGTCACTTAGTACATATAAATCCTCCTGTCAGGTATGCATTTGCAAAGTTACAGATTCATTGTCTGTTCCTCAAGACCATTCAACAGCAAAGCAACTCATCACAAGGAATGACTAACCCAGGATATGTCTGGAGTAGAGGACACAGTACTTCAAATTTCCAAGCAATTCTCTGCAATAGCAGAATTTCTGTGAATCACTTTCCCCAAAGCCCACTGTCATCTCTACTTCATTCTCCAGATGAAGAACTTGTTTAGGCAGTTGAGAACCTGTGGTTCTGCTGTTGAACATACATTGCCAGATGTACACCTAATTTTTTCAAAGTGCAACCTTAAAAAGACTACATCTGTGAGAGATTAGCACCTATAGGAACAGCTAATTCAGACCAAATGAGCACATGATGAAACTGATGCTAGTTAGAAGAACAGACTCAAGGATGAACTGGACTGCAGATCTCTTCAGAGATAAAAGCTGCCTGTCCCATTCAAACCACCAGAGAACCTGCAGGATCTGTTACGAGTTATCACTTTGTGGCCTACTGGTAACAAATGGGAGCATGTGCCTCCTTCCCTGGATAAGGACATGCATACAGTAGCTCACATACTCATGGCCTGATTTCCTTTGAAGCTACCTTTTTTTTTTTTGTGTGTGTGATATTTTAGCAGATGGATAACAACAATCATACTAGCAGAGTGGCTTAAATTCTTGCAAATTTAGCTTGAACACACTTTTTTGCTTGTGCTACACAGTCTCATGAAGACCAGAAGAGAGACACTGCGAATTCCAGCCTCAGCTCTTCAACTGACAGTTCTTCATATCTCCCACATGCGTTGCAACCCTTATTGTGAATGAAAGTCTCACAGTCCTGGGGAGTCACCCGTCGAAGTTTATTTCACAGATAAGACAACTGAAAGCTTGTACAGGATCCCTGAAAGAAGTGCAAGGCATGGAAGCCAAGACGCTATGCAATAACCTCTCCTCGCCAGTTTGCAACACCGTCTTTTACAGACGGTCACTCCAACTAAGTGCTGTACTATGCACATCAACAGAGATTAGCTCTGCCACTCTTTGTGCCACTCTGTTGCACTGAATTGTTTCTAGAGAGGTTACAATCCCCTTTGAAGTCAGGGTTAATTTCAACAATGATTTCAGTGAAGCCAAGACTTTAGCACAAGATCCAGCTAAAAATTTATTCTGTTCACTCAGTGATAGAAGTTCAAACTTTCCTATCCAGCTTCAGGTTTTGGAGACAGCTTAAAAACAGGTGTTCCTGTTACACTTGGCTATTTTCTTCTGCAACCACTTGACCATATTTATCCCACGAAGCATTAACTGAAACTTAAGCTGCAGAGCTGACTGCTCTTCCCTCGCTCACACGTAGAGGTGGAATCCAGGGGCAGGTGGGTGCCCCATCTCCTTCCACAGACCTATCCTACCACCTGGCTCTGGAGTTGACACAGAAAAAGCACATGCATGGGATCTGATGGCTGCATTTCAAACTCTACTAATAACCTATGGCTTGTTTGGAAAGGGTAATAAAGATTTACTATATTGTAGTGTGAAAGATGCTTTACAATTACTCTATACTGTAAGACATTGTATCTAAGAATGAATATGTGTGTATTGCTAGTTTTTTTTAAAGCTGTTAAATGTTTTATGATTAAAGGCAGCCTGTAGGTCCCAAATCCAGTGCTCAGCCTGATCACCAGATGAGGCTCTAAGCTTTGATTTTATCACATCTGTATACATTACCTAGAGCAACAGAGTCCTGGGCTCATGGTTTTTCTACACACATTGATGTAACTCTTCTAATTGGCCAAATTTATACCACTGGAAGATGACTTATATGCCCATAGCTTGTTTCCCTATGTCCGTTGTTTGTGTCCACCAGGGAACTTGTCCCATCATAGGTATTTTAGTAGAGTCACACATCTCTTAGCTGTTGCTACAATTTTCAGGCATGGTTGGTAATGCAATAACTGTCTCACATATATTAGGAGCTGGCAGAGTAAGCTGAAAAGTGAGACAACCGCTAAAACCAGGATTTAATATTTAAAAATTAATAAATAATAACCGCATGCTATTTGTGCCAATCTTGTGGCTTATAAAATTCTGGGACTGATGATCTTACCAACAGCAGGCTGATTAAAACACCATGGAGCTGGTGCATGAATGGTCTCAGTAAGAAGCCCATGTGCACGGAATTTATTTCTCTCTTGGCTGGATGAAGCTTGGGGCGCTAAGATAATACTGTTTTATTTTTGATTTGGGGAGGTGGAAAAGGTTTTTGGGAGAGGACTGTCTCTCAAGTTTTGGGTTTGAATTGTTACCTGTAATATTTGTGAAGATTGCACATGCAGTCACAACACTGGCCACTCTCAAATGTATGACTTCTTCAGCTTGACTGGGCTGTGAATATAACATATGCTACAGAAACTGATGGACTCTTCTGATGATTTTTAGCTCTATATTTACTACAAAGGAAGACAAACTCAGTTGCTTGTGCAATATTATAGTTAAACTTACCTAGCTGGAATTATTATATAGGTATCTGACTCATTAATCCCACAAACACACCTACTAACACCCTAGTCTGTGCAGGATTGAAATAATATACGATTGTGGTTTTGAAGACTGGGCATGTATAGATGCACTAAGAACTAAGCATCAAAATGTTTTGACATTTTTAGCATACCTTACAATTTTCCTTACTGGTTATTATTATCAATGCACCATAGCTTTTAAATCACAAAGAAAACAGTCACTGTGACAAATACATTTACACTTTCGTTAGATAAGGACAGTCCACCCAAATATGTGTAGAAGTCACTGCAACCTACTTAATTAGACAGGAAATTTTAAAACTGAAACTACCACATAAGGACATTTTCAAGTAATGTTTTATTTGGGGGGGCTGTCATCAGCAGTGCACATGGACAGAAAAAGATGCACAAAGCAGAATAGTTTCTGCATACATAATGCATACACCTGACTACTGAGCAATTTATTGCTGATCTGTAAGTAGAGTAGGATCCTTGGGAATCTATGCGAGGGATTTCAGGATACAACCTTTGTGCATTGACATATGCAGAAGCCTACAAATCTGCACCTTAATTAAAATGTGCATGTTTTAAATATAGCTATGTCTTTATACAAACCTCAGACTGCAGGAGGACCAGAGACCTCTGCTGAGAAGTGTCATTTGTTTAGCTGACTCAGCCAAGATGAGAGAAATGTTCAAATTTACTCTACGTGTATCAAGACAGAGATATATTTATTTTATTTTTTGCATCTATGAATTCCTTTATACACTTTTGTGTATTTCTGATTTATTTCTTAAACAAATACTTTGTCTGCATTTGTCTTAAACTGTTTTGGATTAAGGGTGATTTAAATTAAATGAGGTGCCTTCCACTTAGAGACACAGCAATCTGTAACACAGGGACTGGACCATTCATACAGAGCTCACCTCTCTCCTACACTTGTCCAAACCTACAGCACCCTGACTGTGTTTGTAACAGCCTACAAAACTATATACTAGCAAACTCAAACTGTCAAATGTCTTCTTGGCCTAAACAGGATTCTGATATGTTTTGTGATGTTGTGTAGTGTTTTATTTTGAAACCCGTTCCAGTGAAGTCTCCATAATATAAAAAAGCCCAGAGGAGTCTCAGTACATTTCTTAAAAATGACAGAGCTTTAAAATCTTTCAAAGAGAAAGCAAAGGAGAGTAGGGAAAGAAGACAACAAGTACCCAGTAAGACAGTAAAAAGAAAAGGTTGTCTTAATGTCAAACCAACATCTACTTCTAAGCTTTAGCTGCATTCTCATACTCTTATCCTATCAACACCAGTGGAAATGCAGATCGGTGATTACCCAAGGGCACTACCATTTTCCAGCAGAAATAGCTGTTGCATTTATTCAATCTTTTGGAAATAATCCATGGAGTTTGCAAAATTTTACAGTTTATTGCTACCAAGGTCACAGTAACATGGGTTTTCTCTTTCAATCCATCAGGAGAATCAGAAACACAACATATATCATACAGAGAGTATTGCAACATTAACATAATA
The DNA here is from genome assembly GCA_013401315.1 of Balaeniceps rex. Classification (NCBI taxonomy): domain Eukaryota; kingdom Metazoa; phylum Chordata; class Aves; order Pelecaniformes; family Balaenicipitidae; genus Balaeniceps; species Balaeniceps rex. The sequence goes on along the minus strand of VYZW01048122.1, from coordinate 17,824 downwards.
CAACAGTCCATGGAGATAGCATTCAGCGCTGTTCATTGCTTTATGGCAATGAGCCTTGAGATTAGTCTTCCAAATCATGCTTGTATACTGAAGTATGTGAAAGTCATATTGTTTCCAATGAAACAACATAGTACATACAGACTTGGCAGATTCCTGACCTCTACAGTTTTTGACAGTCTCCCAAATTTAGGACTGAGAATGTCAGACTGACCCTGCATTTGGCAAGAATAATAGAAGTCCTGGTTTTATCAAACTGCTTCAAGTCAGATCTCATTTCCATTAAAAAAAAAAATCTCTGATTTTGTAATATTAATGTAATATTTGCATTTGTAAACAAGTAGAAAATTTAACTCTCCCTAATTTAATTTACTGTGTTGGGTTTGGAGAGTCAGTGAGGGTCATACATCATAAAAGGAAAAATAAAATTGAATTGGTGGTGCTTGTATATGGCAATATTTCTTATCTGTCAGAATACTGCAAATTGAAGGAGAAAAAAATGAGTTTTGAGCATATAATAAAGTTCTGTGTTCAGTTGTTTGTCCTGTATCACTCTTATTGCAAATGCTAGAATGAAGTTGTTGACTCTGCTATTTAAATCAGAAAAAATATCAATGGCTTAATGTTATTGTGAACCTGGCAGTATGTGGGATAAGACTAAATGTTTAAAAGTTTGCAATGGAGGGTTTAGTGGATACTCCTAAAATCCACATTCTTTTTTTCTCTCATTTTCTGACCTCATTTCTGAGTCAGAGACAGAGAGGGTGGAGTATAATAATTCTACCCAGGCCATTTGACCAGGCAAGAAGCCCAAGAAAAATTATTTTTCCATATACTAACATTAATAAGTAGTAGAATCCCAAAGTTATTTTGCAAGACTTCAATTAGTATTTTGAACTTCACATTGTATAAATCAAATAGTTGTTTCTCAAGGCCCTTGCAGTATGGCTTCTCCTTGTAAATTATACTGATTTTGGGTTTTAGGCCACCCAGCACATAATTTTCTTTCACTTTTTTTTATGTATATTCTTTGATTTCACAGTGGCTGTTACAGAATGCTGTACAGTTTCTACACGGAGATAGCCCAGGTGATGTCAACATGCACTTTGAGCAGTAAGCTTAACCAAAATGCATGTGATTGGGTTAATATCAATACAGATTTACCTTGTTACGGTTCTTGGGAGTTTGTTCCTCTCCACACCCTACATGGTACAACCTCCACATTAGTGTCCTTCCATGGGGAAAGACCAATACACAAGTGTTCCACTCACATTCACAACTCATCTGCATCCAACGGTAATATTCTGTAGCAAGACAGTTCTGATAACCAATTTAATCAAATCATCCCAAAAAAAGTCTTTTATATTTTTTTTTTTAAACTACATTTAACATCTCTGTTACCCAGGCTAAATAGATTATTCTTAAAAAAATCCTACCTCTGTTTCCTACCTGTAGAAATCAACTTTACAGTGACTTCTGAGATCTCAAATATGCCAAGAGGGGACTACGAGCAAACACCTGACGCTCCAATGCACGAACTCCAGAGCAAGAAAACTCTGCTGACCACCATGACTTGCCTTCCTCGGGTTAAATCCTTTCCAGAATCCAGCTTTACTCAAATTGATCAACAGCCCCTCTACCCCACTTTTATCTGCATTTGGATTCAGGTGTAACAGGAATACAACAATGCTCATACAGGCTTTACCAAGAGCTGAGGCAGACTCCCATCAAAAAAGAAAGACTCCAGGATGGCGACCAGTATGAATTTGCAATGGGTATTTACATTTTATGCTGTAAATAAAACATCCTATCAGGCCTTTCCAATATAAACATGATCCAGTGTATTGTACCAGACATTACTGCACATTTTTTTTCAAATTTCAAATAAAAACATGAAGAAAATAAAACTGTATTTCTTACTTTCGACGGAACATTTCTGCAAATATGCAGCCAACACTCCAAAGATCAACTGGTGTTGCATAGCTGGACTGAAGCAAAACTTCAGGAGCTCTATACCACAAAGTAACAACCTGTAAAACAGAAAGGAACATAAGAGAGAGCACGCTTAGCTACAGAATTACAACCTCGTAAGTGTCGTATAAACAGCTCCCATTTAGTTTAATCCAAATTATAAATCTCACAGATTAGGGCAAACTGGTTTGGCCAGTGCATAGATAAGGGTCCTGCATGGAAAATCTCAGTATGGATAACTGCAGTGATGATGAGTTGCGAAGTAAGACCACTTCTTGTCAAGAACGGTGCAGCTCAGGGTACAACAAAAATACAGTATCAGAGTACAGTGTTGGTGTGATATCACAATATCACAGCACACTACCAGAACAACTCTGTGAAGGTTTTGCAACTTACAGACCCCAAACACTTTCCAGTGGAGATTTGGACTCTCTGTAGAGTGAACATTAGTCTATTGAACAAGGCCTCCTTTTCTTAAACAACTTTTGTGGGCTGCTTAGATGTAGTCACCAGAGCCAAACTGGAAACAAATAAGCTAGGGAATACTGTGGGTTTACCCATAGGACAAATCGGAACCTGTAGCCCATGTCTGTCCTAAGCCCTTCACAGTTCACGTACTATTTTCTGTAAAAGAAATGGGGTTAGCTCAAGTGTACGGGCCAACCTGGGTAAACATGTCTGACCTGTCTCAAAAGTTCTCTCTGAAGAAACTGAAGAAATTATAACTTTTTTTTTTATCAGTTGGATACAGATTAAGTCAAACCCTCCCCAAAGCTGTCCCTTACCAAAGGCATTCAGTGCTGTCCACTGTGGTTTCCTCACACACAAAGGTACCTTAAACTGCCAATTTTCAACTAAGCACGGGGATCCTTGGCAGATTCCTGACCTTTATAGTTGTGTGACTGTCTCTGCCTACATGCTGATGGTTAGACCAGCGTTAACTTCTCTCACAATTTACTTCCAAATGATACACTCTTTCCCAGGGACATATGCCACGTAAGGCATCTGCTTTTAGGTTGTTCTTGTCCTGGTGGTCATGTCGCAACATGTCGTAGAGACCCAGTGGGAATTTTACTGGCACTGTTCCGTCCATGTACTTTGATGAGTCCTGCACATTGGACCCACAACAGAGATGGGACAGTTTATATTTATCCTTTTGTTTCCCACAAGTAGACCAAATACAGATGAGGCTGACTGTATCTTCAGTATATTTACGGAAGAACACAAGGAGCTTCTTCAGAGTCCTGCATGAGCCATTGTGTTGCTAGAATATAATCTCAGAGCCACGGGAGTATCCTGCTCCTGAACACAGTTATAATCCAGCCATAACAACACATGATCATCAGCTAAATACCAATCTTAGTGTGTGCTATAATTTAAACCTCTGACTATTAATCTGGGGGCAGGGAGGATCTCAACAATTATTGGTTTGTTTCTCCAACAAACACAAAGGTGGCAGATGCAGCATTCAGGAGGAGCATGAAACAAAGCAAAAACACTGAAAACAAACAAGTGCAAAGAATGAAAATAACTTTTAAAATCATGTTAACTAGGATAGTGAGTTCTGAATTTCAAGACCAGGACAAAGAAATGTGTAAGAAGAGTGGGTTTTTTTAATGATAACAATATAATTGTCTTCTAAGCAAAAATAACAATGGAAGTAATCGCCCGAATTTGCTGGTCAAAGCCAGCTGAAACAAAAGCAAATACAACATTTATTACAATCATTACACGCCCTGACAGCCTTTGGAACTACTGAATGGCTATTGAAGGGAGGTTCACGGATATTTGCACAAGTGGTCATATTTGCTAACAGTCCTCTTAAACACTTTGATCTCTATTCATAAAATTTGTCTTTGAAACAGTTCAATAACACCGTGCAAAGTACTGCACTGGCAAGCTAGACTTCCCAATGCCTGTCCACAGAACCAGATTCCTGTGTGGAAGCTGGGCATTATTTAACTCCATTTGTCTTGTTCCTGATTTGGGACCATACCAGTGATGCTTTTCCAAAATATTTCTCTCTATAAAAACCAGAAAAGTTTCTTCAGAGATTCACTCCAGGGAAAGAAAAATGTAACCAGAGGTCAGGGATTTTTACTGGAGCTGCCCTATCTGAGTTAGATAGAATTCCTCCTAAAACACATATGTATTTTTCCTGATGCAGATATACCTCTCAAACTGAACTGCACTTTTATTCTCTCAGTGCATTGTGGAAAAGCTTATTGAAGAAACATTGCTTTGAGAAATTAGGTATAGCAATTTCAACCCATTATTGTTTGTCAATGGCTGGGTGCAGTGTCAGGAGCAAGAGCTGTGTGATCTCTGATCTGCGGGAATACCACCAAACCTCATGATACCTGGTTTGAGATCCACACAGCTCTTCTCACACGGAGTGAAAGGGTGCTTTATTTTCCCCAGTCCCACCAGCCCTGACACATTAAGGCCCTGCACTCTCATAGGCAAAGGATTGGGGGATGCGTGGTTGTGAGACAATTTGAATACTTCTGACAATGTATGCCCCAAACTGAAGTCCCTTTTCCAGGGAAATGTGGCACAGGACAGCTGCTCCTTTCCTGAGAGGAGCGTCGCAGCTCGTGGCCGGTCCCCGGGTGCTCACTCAGGGGGAACAGTGCTGTTTTCAGACGGCTGCGGAAGCATGCAGCACGTTAGCTGCTTCTCCCACGTGACCACTTACTGGCACAGTTCCCCAAGCATTTGCACCCTGCTACGCTCCATGCATGCGTACACAGGGGAGTGGGAGATTTTGCTTCTGAGTAATTTGGAAACTTAAACCTTTAAAAGAAACAACTTCCAAAGTCTTACAGTTAAATTCCAGCAAATGCCTGATTGCTTTATAGTCAGAGAGGCAGTAATCTGTGTTGAGCTGTTTTGATATACTCTGTCGTTACTGTGTAATTATAAAAGTGACCAAGTAACCTTTATGGTTTGTAATATGCAAGTCTGTGTTTCAAAATGTGAACCTGAAAGGGATCAAAATGTACCAAACGTCAGTTTACACACAAGTAATGCCACAGATGACTCCTCTAGTGGTCAGGGTCTTCTCCTGAAAAGCACAGGATGATGCAGATGATGCAGTGGTTTTGACACAGAGTTTCACACTCTCTTTCTCTTACCATAGAAACCAAGAAAATATTTGTGGACATTCCATTAACATTTGCAGATAAGTAGAAATGAAAATTATTCTGAACACAGGATATGGTGAGGCTGAACAACTAGATCATCGCTTCCTCTTTAGCACAGTTCTGACTTAGAATGAAAAAATGCTTTGCTTAGGTAAGCCACACCACCAGTGAGACAGGCTCTCCCTGAGAGACAGAGCACTTGATAAACAGCTGCTTGATAAAGTCCCATTTTTAGGATGAAGCAAGCAAGCACCTGCACCGGTACATTTCACTTAAAGACCCCCCCTCCCCTGAAGATCTGGCACACATGTAATGTGGCACACGGTGATTGCTCTGTAGGAAAAGGGGTTCATGCTCACACGCTGACGGAGATCCTAAATTCAGCACAAGACTCCTAAATACTTTGGAGGTTGTAGGCTTTAGTGACCATGTCACATTGCAGTCCTCTCATCTAATAACTTCCCTCCTTTGCCTCCTCCTCGCTTCTCACCCTGCCTGGCCTCTTCAACTCCTCTCTTACACCAGCCAGGTTCCTCCCAGCTGTCCCCCGACCCCCTGGCTCCTCTTCCCTGCCTCTAGCTTTCTGCCACATGCCAGCGGCCCCCCTGACAGCATCACTGAACATGCCTAACCCCCTGCTGCTCATGTGCAAATGCCCTGGGTGGACATGGCCTCCTGCCCCACTGCGTTCCATGTGCTCTGCCTTCCCTCATGTTCCCCATCTGCTCCCTTGCACCCTCAAACTCCCCCAGATTTCACACCCTGTCCCTTCTTCTTCCAATTGCCTTCAAATGCTCCTGGGCCAAATTAGCTCCTCTTCCCCCTTTAGCTTCTCAGCCCACTCTGCCTGTCCTGACGATACCCTATGACATTTGTATTTCATCGATTAAGCCACATATGAAAAGACTGAGAATAATTCATAGACTGGAAGGAGTACGTACCTAAAGGAGTAACTATGCTCCTTTTCCAGTGCGCATTTTATGTTTCCACTACCCAGATAAGATGGGATGATACCAGACAAGAACAATATCAGTAGCTGCAGATCACTGTTTCTAACAATTCAAATGTCAATAGATTAGGCAGCACTTCAGGATGAAAATAAAGGAAATGTGTATCTGAGAGGCATTAGAAAGGAAAAGAACATCTGCAGAAGTCTACCGAGGCTGTGTCTGACCCCCTAAAGAAGGAAATGTACTCAGTGAGAAGCAAGGGGAGAGCTGCATTTAGAGTCAAAAGAAGAAAGAGAACTTTATTTTGAAATAAAGCTTTCTGCCTTATTATACCTGACAGTTGCTATCTGGGACCGTCTAGCCCCACGAGTTTCACTCCTGCACTTCATGGTACCTGTTTCTGATAAAAAATCAAATTAGTGGTAAGTATCTGCTCACTCGCAATGTGAACACAAGATCTAGGCATTGTGTCAGTCTCATTTAACTTCCATTTACTTTACAGAGCAGATTTTCATTTTTGGATAACTGCTTAACTTAAATGGATCTGCACAATACACAGCCCTTTCCAAATATAGTTGCTGTCTGAATAGCATACAGTTCAAAAAAGACAAACAGAGGTTTAGGGATGGGGTTGAGTAACATAGACACAAAAGACTACATTTCGGTTTGCCACAGACTTTAAGTACAGACCAATACTCAGTTGCACAGCTACAGGAACAAAGCAGGGATCAGACTGTAACACAGCAGCTATGTCTGTGCTAGGAAATTAAATGGGACAGGAAATGTTCCTTTGGCACCGAGACCAACAGGCACAGAGTGGCCTACGTCCATATTATTAAATTCTCAGCCTCCCAAAAAAGGTGACCGCATGCAAACTGCTTATTGGGGAATGGTCTTTGGTCCATGCTTAACTGTGCCTAGGAACTGTCTGGAGAACGGCTGGTTGGCATAACTCAAAACCATGCCAGGAACCGTTCTAATAATTTAACAGTATAGACAATTGAGCTCCAGTACCCACGAATGTTTCCTGGCACTCTTTAATCTACTAGCCAGTGAGTCACGCTGTGGCCCCGGGTCTTCCTTTCACTCCAGAGAGAAGGCGTTTTGCTATGCTTCCCTCATCTCCACTGATTCAGAGGGGGCTCCAGAAGGGTGGATGGGGTGGGGGAGGCATGGCCCACTCCTCATCTCACTGAGCAACTGATCTTATTTTACCGTAAGTGTGTTGTACAGGTCAGATGAAGTCATGCTGCAACTGCTTACCATCTATGAGTGGCCCACATGTAGACATCTTCCTTTTAGACATCTAAAGCTGGATGAGATTAATTCTACTCTAATTAGTTCTGAGGGGACTTTGAAGAGGCCTATAAAACCCTTAAAATATTAACTTTCAATAGAAATCATGCCACAAAAGCAATTAGCAGGATGCTTAAATTCATACAAAGTATCCTTGAATCCAAATAAAAATAATCTTCCAAATCTTTTGCTTCTATGATTGTGGCTTCTACTGTACTCTTTTTGGTGCTGATTTTGTTAATTACATTTGTCATTAGACACTGGCTCATTTAATTGCTTAAAGGATTTCAGCCTCATGAAAGACTATTTGTAATTTTTTTTTTAAGTTCCCTAACATGGTTCTTAAACTCAGTTATTTTGTTCAGTTCTCACTAACAGGGCTTTCACATTATCTTTGGGGCATCTTTTTGACTCCTTTTCATTTATTTTTGTCCTTTCGTTTTGATTAAAAATGAGGGAATATAGCTATAGAATATATGGTGCAGTATCTACAATATAGCTCTTCAGCGTTGCTTCGTGGTCTCCCAACTTCACAAAAAATCTGTCGCTTCAAACTGTTCAGGAGGATTTAAAGTGGAATCTTTCCAACTTCACTATGGAGCTGCTACTGCATGGCTGCTTCTTCAGGTCTGGGACTCTGAAATGACTTGCGCAATTTTCTTTAAACTTTGTAGAAATTTCTCCTCAGCTGAATGACTAAGCCTGACACATTCACCACAGACTAGTTGGAGAGCACAGAATTACAGACGGCTAAAAATCCAGGCTTGCATATTGATTGAAGCCTGGCTTCAATCTCTACCACAGAGAGACTCTCTCCCCCTAACACACCTCCCTCTCGCTTGCTAGAAACACTGTGCTGAATCTCCACGGAGTCTGAAAAGAAGAAATGTAATTTCTTAGATGAATATGCTTAAAAATGGATCACTGGTCTTAGAGTGTAATGTTACTTAAAATGAAGTCAATGTAATATTAAAAACTGTTTAGGAGAAGAAAGAATTTGTCTAATCATGTTTCATCACCTGCAGTTTGGAATAGTGACTGACAACCGGGATTGATTAGGGCAGAAGTAGCAATTCAGAAGGTAGGTGACACTACGTTACAAGGTGATGGCATTTCTGCAGGATCACAGGCTCTGACACTTGCCCTGCATGCTGCTCTGTGCCTCCCTGGGCAGCCCAAGGTGGCCCTGCCCTGCACTGTGCGGGCAGACCTTTGGCTACCTCCAGCCCTCTCGTGCACCAAATCTCCCCTAGCTGCTCCACTCCAGCAGTGGGGACATTCCCCACCTCTCCTTCTGCCTACGTGTCCCCCAGGGACACCCCAAAGACCTGTGAGAGCAGAGCACACCTATGCCATATAGGGAAACTTCTCGTGTGTGTGTGTGCGTGCGAGTCCCAGGAGACAAGGGAAGGGGTAGTCTGGGGTGTGCTGGAAGTGGGGAGCAAGGAGAAAGGAGATGAGGAAGGGAGAGAGGGATGATGCCTCATTGCACCCCACAGCACCTTGCACAGCAACCTCCAGCACGGGGAGACAGCCCTCCCAAAACCTGCCTGTCCAAAAGGTGTAATAAAGCCAAGACAGGTGATGGTAGCATAGGCTTTTTAGCGTTTGTACAATGACTTCAACATATTTTTCATTCCTGGTTTGGAACAGGAGTGTGTCTGCTTTACTTGCTGGGGACTGTCTTACTGTATTTTCCCATCACTATCCTTAAATCATTCGCTGAGCATTCTGCATTTATAAAGCAAGCATAGGACTCTCTTTAATCTATCTCTGAAGACCTATTATTATTTCTAACTGTGATGGAGAAGGTAATAATCACTACATTATACAATGTGCTTTAGTTTTCAGGGATAATATCGGCCTGAATAATTATATTTGTTTAATCTGTTTTTTGAGTAGTGGTTCTTCTACTGTTACGTAACTGTTTTCGGTTCCATCACAGAGATAGGTATGGCTGGAGAGAATGTTTCTTTCTTAGAGAAAGGTGATTATATTTTGTCTGTTTACAGAAACATTAGAATAGTTTCCCTTTTAAAGTTAAAGTCAACCAAACTACCCTGGTGACTTTTAGAAAGCACTTTATTTCCTGACAAAAGGTTAAATATATATATAAAAATGACATCCTTTCAAGTGCTATGGGTCTCATGAAGTGCACATGGTACTAGCGATTTTATCTCATTATTCACATTTGTCTTCATTTTAGGTACAAGCTTAATTAACTGTTTTGTGAGAAGTGGAAGGATTGTTGTTATTATTTCATTAGTTAAATCATCAAGCAAAAAATTATCTATTTATAGAAGACACAAATCCTGATCACATGTACCACCCACTATCAAGTTGTTATTTTAGAATGTGATCTCCTCTTTTTGATGCTAAAACATTTGTGCTTTGAAGAAAGCAAGTTTTAGCATCTACTGTAAGATAACTTGACAAATAAAGAAGCCATTAATATCTTTAATGGTTTATACACACAAAACTAATCAGAATTTTGCTTTTTTATTTCTAGGAAGAACCACATAACCCAGTGTGATGGCGCTGCTGAAGAATATTTCTAGGTACATCCGTTGTCAGTAGGAGTGCACGCGTGCATGCATATGTGTGTGTGTGTGTGTTTGCACATCATGTATGCGTATATAAACACTAGCGGAAGATACTTTACCTACATTCAGTGGTTTTTACCTCAAAAGTCTCTGTGCACTAAGTAGCTGTGAGCAACAGCTACTAGAAAGGAAAACTGGCTCTTAGATGAGGTAATATTTTCAATCATTAGTGATAATTCAGAATTTACCTCAAAACTAATACAAGGAAATATATTTCCATTACGCAGAATATTTCATAGAATTCTCTGCTGACACCATAAAGAGAACATTTCTGAGAGACTACCCGAAACTTCACTTGAAAAGTGCTTTATCTTTATACAAAAAGAAAGAAGCAAAAACAAAATCAGCAACACTGCTGTACCTGATCCAGCGCCCACAAAAGTCAAAGACAGACTTGCCAGGGCTTGTTGTGTATTAAAATCAAAACCTAATCTCTGAGCTGTAGAGCAGCCTTCTATGGAATATGGCCCAGCTCAGTTCTTTACAGAAGTGGTCAGCTTTACATGCAACGAGGCTTGTGCTGATATTGCAATGTATTTACCTGTAGAGAAACTTGACAACACTGTGACAGGCTTTAAAAAAAAGTAGCCATTCTTCAGCCATGCTTCAAGACTCAATAATCAAACAAAATTTGTAGACTGAAACAACAAATTCTAATTATCTCAGAGCTGAAAAAACCACAAAGGCAGAAAGAAATAAACACCATTGGCTTCTTATGCCAATCATGTCAAACATCTACTATAAGAAAGAAGAGAATTCCTTCCACGATACCAAAAGAAACAAAGCATTAAAAAGGTGGCAGCCTGTGACTGTGCCTTGGAATACAGGTCTTGTGCTGGATCTGGCTGCAGCAATTTGGCACGTTTCCACTCACATCAGTCACCTGTTGGCATTAGCTAGCTGAGGGAACAGTCATAATTTCTAGTATTAGATCTTGGGTCTTGTTCCAGTTGCTTTGCTCTACTCTACGTCTTTAGGTAGCCACAAAACCAACTCATCTAGCACCCTACATATTTCCACTGGGTGTAATCCAGCTCTTCTACAGTCTCTCACATCATTTATGCCCAGTCCCTGGGAGAAGGAGAACATGTAGCTCTAACTTGCGCCAAGGACCAAACCGTGGTCGGCTCCATGCTGAGATCCCCAGAAGCTGCCCTTGTGACTGCCTGGTCTCTTCCCTAGTTCATCATGGCTGGACTAGAGAATCTGAGCCTTACCATTATGGTTTGGCTTTATAATGAAGACCAGCTTTCCCTTGCTACTAGAAAACCAGAGTCTGGTTAATAGGAAAAAGTCTCCCCACTTCCTGGGGTGCTGTGTTAGACTTTGGTTCTGAACAGAAGAAACCTAAATAAAGCAAAACCATGAAGGCCACCACAGACCTCTCTCCCACGGAACTTGGGCTCACTTCTGTTTCAAACCATCTTTAACAAAAGGAGATGATGCACAAAGAAAATACTGCCTCAAAGAATGAATTAAATACTGCCAGTTCTCTAGGTGAGAGGCTTTACTGTGGACTCTACAGCTGCTTCTAGATGAGAAAGAAGGTGAAACTAAAATTTTTTTAATGAAACACAACCATCAAAATTGACTTGAACAAATGGGTCACTCTCAAAAAGAAATACTCTGTACCATTTTGAGGCAAATGTAACTACTGGGGCAGAGTTTAACACAGAATTCTGTTAGGATCCTGAATTGTTATAGACTACTATGAATAAAATGAAGTTTTTCAGCTTGGGACTCTAAAAAAGGGGAAATTTGGTGCAAACAACTTCTACAAGATACTGTTTTCATTCAGTTGAGAATGAAACTTATGAACTATTGCTGTGCTTTGAGTTAATGGCCAGAGCTGAAACAGAAAGTAAGGATACAAATAGCAATCAGGGCATATAAGAGAGGGGTACCTTGTTTGCATATGGCAGGACGAGCAGCGGACATGTGTGTATGAGCTGCTGAGTAAGAGCTTGCCTGATCTTTACCCAGAATGTGTAATGAAGATAAAATAAGCTCAGTCCCAATTAATCTGAAAATATTTCTCCAAATGTCTTTTATACTGAAAGTCTGATTTAGACAAGAGTAGTCTCTGGCACATCTAAAATTAAGATATTTGTCTGGATAACTTATAAAGCTGATACATACGAGAAATTTCATATCTCTACTACATTTTAGCTACAGTTGTTAAAAATCCTTGTAAATTTGGGCTCTCTCCCATCAACTCCTAGGAGAAGCATTCATCTACCAGCAGCACTAAGAGCTGTAACCTTTCCCCAGCAGCATGGCATAGTATGGTGAGAGCTCCCACAGAACCTGATATAGTGTTATGTAGCCACACAGCTCTCCTTCCCCAAAGTACACTGGGGCTGTGATGCCCCTGTTGGAAGTGGCAACTTGTGCTCCTAGTGATACAGACTCTGCCAAGGCTTCAGTAGGGGCCTGGAGGCAAAGTACCAATTTCATTGATAGCCTGGTATATTATATAAAAGGGCTAGTGGAGCAACATCTGTCTGTGAGGCTCATGTGAAGTGACAGCTTACAGTTAAACCTCCTGTATGACAGCAAACCCAAAGGGAATCCAGGGTTGCAAACAAGGCAGCTTCTCTGCGGTAGAAGCTTCTCTTGGGATGTACCTCCCCTCACTACTTCACAAGGTGCAGACCTCAATCCTATCATCACCATGATGGCTGACATGAAGCTGGACCTTCCTACACCTATGGCATAAAGAATTTGGGCAACTCTAAACAGTGCAAATCTGTTCTACATTTCAAATTGAATGCACTAGATTTTACTATGGCTTTAAATAAATGTATAGCTTTAAATTGAAGTAAGCAGAAATATAAATGATACCGCAGAGATGAAACTCCTGTGAAATGCCTTTCAAGGGTTTCCTTGAAATTACATTTGGGAAACAAAACCCTCATGAAACATCTTTCTTTCTAAAAACAAATGAGAAAAGAGGTTTGGAAATATACAGGTTTCCACAAAAAAAAAAAAAAGATTAACTTTCTGTAGACAGATGCAATATATGGATAGGTGTATGTGTTTATACATCCTGAAACATACCACAGATCATTATAAATGAGTTGAGTTTTAGAGTAAATATCAGCAGGACAAGGACCTGCTGTAGATATGTTGTTTCATGGCAAAAGCAAGGAGTGGATGGAAAGGACAAAAAGACTAAGGGGAGTCTTCAGGCTGTCTGAATCTCACATTTAAGTAGCTTTGTGAGCTTAAGACCAATAAAATGCCAGGCACGATCTGCTGACTTTCCAAGCCTAGGAGCTTTGTAGCCATCTTTACTCATCAAATTCCTCTTCTTAGTCTGAAAGCGTCTGTGGGTCTTAAGTGTAGATGTTCACACACATTAGAAAGGCCTGTGCTGGAGAAACAAGCATCTGCATTTCAGCTGAAGCTCTACTGCGTGTGATGCATGTTTAGGCAGACAGATACCCTAGATACCTGGATGTTCTCAACAGAAGTCCATATGGAGTCCTACTTGGTGAAGCCTGTAACTAAGAGTGGTGGTGGAAGCACCACGTGTTTGCATCCACATGAACATCTTGTACAGGTGTTATTGTGTTAATCTCAAAGTGGAAACTCAGCCTGAAAGGGACTTAATTGGCACCTCCTACATCCAAGCAAATACTTTGACTACTAGGCTAGGGTTTTTTTGGGTGACAGCTCTTTCCTTGCCTTTGCTGAAGCCAAGTCACTATTCTGCCAGGAGTATGTGAGTCATGGGGCAAGACTGTGTCTGAAAGCAGCTGAGCGCTTAAGAACAATCAGCTGGAAGGGGCGAGGAGCCGAGTTTCTGGATACTGCTCTCTGGAATGTGTATGCATTTTACATTAGACCATTACTGGATAAAAATAAAAGCAGGCATTAATTACATTAACGAGGCTGGATTCTACTTTGGACCTAGGTAGATTGTATTCCATGTCCCTGACTCTAATGGATGGGACTCATAAAAACTCCAGAAGACGGGTCTCCGTTTAATTCTGTGGAGAAAGAAGCAACATCTCCTCCCTTGCTACTTGATGCACTACTCACTAGCCAAAACTTAGGATTCACAGTAGAAAGTGAAGCTTAAGATTTTTAAAGAATCCAAAAGAAAATTTCCTCCACTTACAAACGCTAGAGGATTTTCTAAACTGATATTACGAATCTGAAGATTTAGCAGAAAACCAGAATGTTACAGCTGGCCCTATACTAGACCTTGCTAGGCTTTATTTCCCAATTTTAACTTTAAAGTTGTATGTTTAATTTATGTTATTTTCAAGAAGCCAGATTCCAAGGGAGATTAATTACAGATAACATACTGTATTAGTTGGATGAAAAAGATCTGAATTAGTCTAGATCACTGAAGACACTACTCCAGAGCAGTTATAGACTTATAAAAATATAGAATGTTCTATTTGTGAAAATGATGTTGTAGAACAGACTTCTGCAGATGACTCATCTCTCTCAAAATTGATACAAAGCATCTTATTTAAGCTAAAGAGATAATAGCTTAAAACAATACAAACAGGAATGTTCAAGGTAATGAGTGCTTTCATGTTACAAGTTCTCATGTCTGAGGGCACTGCGTCAGGCTAAAGGACAATGAGATAAGAACAATATTGCTAGTTACTAACAAATGGCAGATAAAAGAGCTCTTCTGGATTCTGATTAAGTGACAGCATTCTACACATTCCTGTGAGTTGAGAAAGTTTGCCTGAGAACAGCAGCTATGTTACATGTGAAGTACCACTAAACAAGCATATCTCTATGTTTTCAAATTCCAGCGTGAGTAATGGCTCTTTCCCTCATCTCTTTAACTTGAACAGAAGCTCCCTCTCTCCTTCTGGACATGCAGGAATAACTTGCTGTGCTTCAGTTTCCATTAAGACATATAAATGTATATGCTG
>VYZW01048118.1:0-20436 GCA_013401315.1 Balaeniceps rex | reverse complement strand
TAGGACATCACCAAAATTTTTTTAAGAATGTTTCCTTTTTTCCAACTGCAAGGTCTAGGAAACTTTAGAACATTTTTACAACTCTTGCCTCATGCTGCAGTAATGTGAGTCTTTAAATCCAGTGACCATTTAGAGCAATTATAGTATAAGCATATTGAGAGACACCCATGTGTTAGTTTCTTCCATTCATGCACAAAAGCTGTATTCCCTAGAAATATACTTGAATGCTAAGTTTTTCTGTTTGGTTCTTCTCAAATTTTGGCATGCAGGAGTCCAGCAGTGCTAAAAGAGAATAAGGATACTTGTTGAACAAGAACCTGTGTAAGTGCCAGTATGGGACAACGTAGAATGAGAAAGTGATGTTTTCTGCAGGAGTAGAAAAAAGGGTGAAGTAAGAGGGAGGACTGAATGAGTAAGAATTTCTTATTCAGAAGTTTTGTTGTCAAACATTTCGACTTAATGGCTTTTTAAAAACATGTTCTTAATGATTTCGTAGCTTGAGATGTTACTTCATACCATTTTCTATTTCCGTTTCTGTTTTCAATGTTCCGTTCCCATCACTGTAAAAGGAGTACCTTTTTGTACTATTGCTAGTTGAGTTGCCTCATGTGGTAAGACGGGTACCTTAAATTCTGTGTTTTTAGAGCTCTGTAATTGGGTAAGTCATTGCATTAGATTGTAAATGAAAAAGCTTGTGTATCTGTGGTTTCTCTTAAAAGCGAAAGAAAAAAGCCTGATGAAACAATTTTCTCTCAAATAATAAAAAAGAACCCTTAAAAATAAGAAAACTCCAAATGCACTATTTGATGTCATTATTTACTTGAATCTCCTGTTTTCACTCAAGCTATGCCCAGTCTGCTTTGCAGGAGAGATTTTCAGTTCTGTGGAAGAGATTCATAATGACTCAGCTTAGTATTAGAGTTTGGCATTAGGAAGAACTCTTCTGCAGTATGGCTGTTAACTCTGCAGTGCAAGTGTGATAAAAGAACTGTTTGCAAGAGTCTTGCATAGTATCTCCTGTCTGTGAGCACATACAACTTAAAATATTTAAGGAAATTATTTATGATTTTTTTAATATATGCTTGAAAATGTAACTTTCTGTAAAATTAGTAAAGCTCTATTTTACTTGGCGTATTATTGCAATGGAACCTAGAGACCAGGTAGTTCAAGATCTTAAGTGATGTTGTGTATTGTATAAGCACGAAAGCATGAATTCCATACTTGACTTATGATCGGACAGTAGTCAATGCAAGTGGGAAATGGGAAAGATGGGGTGACACAGATAGTGTGCATGCCCCTCTTAGCCACTGGGGATCAGTAAAGTACTACTCATCCTCTCAAACCTCCATACTAAGCAATGCTTAACAGTTGCTTGTCTTTGTCCTATTCTAGATTGTTGGAACCCTGACCCACACTCACGACCTTCCTTTGCCAGTATCCTAGACCATCTCACTGCCATAGAAGAGTCTGGTTTCTTTGAAATGCCCAAAGATTCCTTCCACTCACTGCAGGAAGACTGGAAACAAGAGATCCAAGAGATGTTTGATCAGCTCAGAGCCAAAGAAAAGGTAAGTAGAGAAAAACGCTCCGTGCTTGTGCTCGCTGGATTATAATTTTTCCATTTCATAATTCAAACAGGGATCGTCATTTAGTGCATCCCAGAGTTAATTTTGTATATGCTTTACTGGAGCTTGTAATAAGTCCCCAAATCAATGGCAGGTTATAACGCACACAAGGGCGGAATCACGAGTAAAATAAATACCTGCATCCTGAGCTGCTCCTCCTTCTGTGAGGTTCCATTATACACTGTGCAAACTGCTATGATGAATTGTCTTCATTGTTTAATGCATCTGACAACTATTTCACTGTTAGCATCTTAATTGAGAAGCCCAATGATAACGGTTAACAGTAAAAGTAGGAGGGGTAGTTTCAGCGTATATACTCTAGCAAACATTGCAGCTTTTGTTCTATCAGGTTTTGAGCACAGCCAAAGTGGATACACTATAATAAATATGAGTGGTACTAGGGGAATGATCCAATAACTGTTACAATTGAAGTCCATCTGGGTAAATAGCAGGAAACAAAAACGCTAGCAGGAATAAAAGGAATTTGGGACCATCAGCCTCAAAAGAGTAGAAGTGAAAAAGCTGAAGTTTTCTTCAAGCGTACTTGCAGAAAGCACAGCTTGCTGCATCTATGTTAAGGTCCTTACAGAGACTGTCTTTACAGTTGTTGGCATGAAATACTGCAGTGGGAATCACGAAAGCAATAATATTTTTCTAAGTTCACCATCTCTTGCCTAAAAATAAATTCGTAATAAGCAGCCAATTTGATTTGGGGTTAGAAAGCAGAGAGAAAAAAAAGGAGACCTTGGGGCAGGGGAGAGAAGTCCTACAACAATACTTAAAACGTTTCTATTCACATATTGTAGTAGCTTTTGGGAAAAATAAAATAGCTAATAGGCATTTCCCTGCTGCTGTTGTCCCGCGGCATAACTTTGTTGGAACAGTTTTTGAAAACCAGAAACTTCAACAGACAAACAGAAGACCAAATAGTAGTAGCTAGATTGCCCGCAGTTTTTGAGTACCATATTCCTCATTCCATTCCAATGGGGAAAGAGAATTTTATGTCCTGTTCACCTGATGAGTAAAATGTACCAAACCTCCGTGGTGATGGGACAGGTAACAATGACGTTATTAAAAAAAAATTAAAAAATCTAAACTAAACTCTATCTGATAATCTGTCTGAAGTTTAACTTGAATTCTTCAGTTCTTACCTTCTACAGTGGAATTAGCCAGCTAGAGATAATTATTCTGAGTGCTGAATTCTTTTGTCCGTGTGGTGAGAGGAGAGGAGTGCAGTGAGAAGACATTTTGAGATCTCAAGGACAATTTCAGTTGATTCATTTTGTCAAGAAGGGAAAGGCTGAAAAGTTTGCCTTATGTATCTTTATGCCTAAGGAGCAGTCATGCTTGGTGGAAAATAATGGGAATGACCTCCTGATGATGCTTTCTTCATTCATTTTTATGTTAGAGCTGTGTTTTTTGCTATTTTATGATGCATGAGATGACAAGGTTATTTTTAAACAGTTTAAGTCAATACTGAAGTTAACATAGGTACTTACTGAACAGGAAAGCAAGGATTAATTCTTTTCAATGTTACGAATAAATCTTCCAAAATGGGTTCCCATATGCATGGTACACTCCAATGGCTCTTGTAAACATGTTCATGTCAGATATCCAGCATATTTTCTCATGACACTGAATTTAGGATTCAGTGCCTTTTCACAGAATCACAAAATGGTTGAAGTTGGAGGGACCTCTGGAGGTCATGTGGTCCAACTCCTCTACTCAATCAGGGCCACCTAGAGCCAGTTGCCCAGGACCATGTCCAGATGGCTTTTGAATATTTCCAAGGAGGAGGCTCCACAGCCTCTCTGGGCAACCTGTGCCAGTGCTCAGTAACACCTACAGTAAAGAAGTATTCAGAGGGAATCTCCTGTGTTTCAGTGTTTTCAGCACTGGGCACTGCTGAAAAGAGCCTGGCTCTATCTTCTTTGCACACTTCCTTCAGGTTTTTGTATATGCTGATAAGATCCCCTTCCCCCCACCTAAGCCTTCTCTTTGCTAGGATAAACAGTCCCATCTCTCTCAGCCCTTCCTCATAGGAGAGATGCTCCAGTCTCTTTATCATCTTCATGGCCCTTCGTTGTACTCTCTCCAGTACGTCCATGTCTTTCTTGTACTGGAGAGCCCAGGACTGGACACAGGATTCCAGGTGTGGCCTCACAAGTGCCCGTGTCCAAATTTTTATACTGATACGAAGGGCCTTGAATAGCAAGCATAGAAGTTCTTGAGGATTGTTTTAGGTTTTTGGCTTTCAGCTGAGTGTCAAAACAGTGGTGCTAGCAGTGCTGTGAGCACAAGAGCACAAGTCATTGCTGCTGTACCTTCAGAATAATTAATTAGTTTTAACCTATAGGTCACAAGGTAGCTTTTTGTTTCTCCTTTCTTATCTCCCTGCAGGAGCTGCGCACATGGGAAGAAGAGCTGACTCGTGCTGCTGTTGAACAGAAGAACCATGAGGAGTTGCTACGAAGGAGGGAACAGGAGCTGGCAGAACGCGAGATTGACATCCTGGAAAGGGAGCTCAACATCATCATCCACCAGCTGTGTCAGGAGAAGCCTCGGGTGAAGAAACGCATGGGGAAGTTCAAGAGGAACCGGCTCAAGTTAAAAGATGGCAATCATATCAGCCTGCCTTCAGGTTGGTGACATGTTAGGCTGTGTCAGGTGAAATGGGAGGAACAGGTGAACCTGTAGCTTTAGTAGCTACTTTCTACTGATACTTACCCATCAGAAAGTATTGAATGTACTTTGGGAAAAACATGCCTCTTTGGGATCAAGAAACTAAATTTGTTGCTCTTGTGGTTAGCATTCCCCAAAGTTCCGAGTATGAAGGCCAGAAGTAAATTTGAGATGTTATGTGTTTGTTAGTCAATGGCTGTATATGGTAAAAACGTTGGTGTTGCATTTTAACATGTTAATACTCAAAATGATCAGTTTAATAAAGGATGTACATAAATGTGGTGGGTTGACCCTGGCTGGATGCCAGGTGCCCACCAAAGCCACTCTATCACTCCCCCTCCTCAGCTGGACAGGGGAGAGGAAATGTAACCAAAAGCTCGTGGGCTGAGATAAGGACAGGGAGAGATCACTCACCAATTACCATCACAAGCAAAACAGACTCGACTTGGGGAAATTATCTTAATTTATTACCAATCACATCAGAGTAGGATAATGAGAAATAAAACCAAATCTTAAGAACACCTTCCCCCCACTCCTCCCTTCTTCCTGGGCTCAACTTCACTCCCCTTTTTCTCTACCTCCTCCCTCCCCAAGTAGCACAGGGTGACGGGAATCGGGGTTGTGGTCAGTTCATCACACGTTGTCTCTGCTGCTCCTTCTTCCTCAGGGGGAGGACTCCTCATGCTCTTCCCCTGCTCCAGCGTGGGGTCCCTCCCACAGGAGACAGTCCTCCACGAACCTCTCCAATGTGGGTCCTTCCCATGGGCTACAGTTCTTCACAAACTGCTCCAGCGTGGGTCCCTTCCACGGGGTGCAGTCCTTCAGGAGCAGACTGCTCCGGCGTGGGTCCCCCATGGGGTCACAAGTCCTGCCAGCAAACCTGCTCCAGTGTGGGCTTCTCTCTCCACGGGTCCACAGGTGCTGCCAGGAGCCTGCTCCAGTGCAGTCTTCCCATGGGGTCACAGCCTCCTTCGGGCATCCACCTGCTCCAGCGTGGGGTCCTCCATGGGCTGCAGGTGGATATCTGCTCCCCCGTTAACCTCCATGGGCTGCAGGGGGACAGCCTGCCTCACCATGGTCTTCACCACGGGCTGCAGGGGAATCCCTGTTCTGGCACCTGGAGCACCTCCTCCCCCTCCTTCTTCACTGACCCTGGTGTCTGCAGAGTTGTTCCTCTCATGTATTCTCACTCCTCCCTCTGGCTGCAGTTGCGCAGGTTTCTCCCCACCCCCCTTTAAATATGTTATCCCAGAGGTGCTACCACTGTCGCTGATGGGCTCAGTCTTGGCCAGCAGCAGGTCTGTCTTGGAGCCGGCTGGTGTTGGCTCTATTGGACAAGGGGGAAGCTTCTAGCAGTTTCTCACAGAAGCCACCTCCATAGCCCCTCCCACTACCAAAACCTTGCCATACAAACACAATACATTAAAAAATGGTGGAGGTTCTTGCTCTGGGAATATTTTACATAATGCTGCAGCAGAAGCCATAATCTACTGGATTTCTTGGTGCAGGAATCTAAAAATTATCAAAAATACATTGATAGTTGTGAGACTACAGCCCTACATTGCTAGTTCATATGTGAACTCATATTAACACACAAGTGACCTCTAATACCACCCTTCTGGAGGAAATGTTAAATATTGGTAAGGTGTCAGGTAAGTCACTCTTAAAAGCGAAGATGGTGATTTTCAGAAATATTGAATCCTTAGGATTTCTGCTGTGGATTCTGTATGGAGATTCAAATTTGTAAAAGAACAGAAGTGTGGGTTTTGTAAATCACCTAAATCTCATCATTACCTCAAGGATGATGGCTTACACTAAATTCTTTGTTTTCTGAGAGAGATTGGCTGTTCAGAAGAGCAATGATGATAAAATGTGCATGTTAACTATGCCTTTAGGTGTGTAAACACCTATTGCTGGTGGTTTTGCTTAGCTTAAAAAACTGAGAGACAAGGTGAAAGGAATTTATACAGGGATATACTTTGATACAAATGTCAGTCAACACATGGGGATCTATGTGTATCTCACACGTACACTAAGAAGATAATCTTCATGAGTGTGAGCGAACATCTTTGTTCTGAAGTATCTGCATGTACAATGGGGGGATAGCAATTAGCTGTAAAACTGCATTTCTGCATAGATCCTGTAAACTGTGCTCTTTGAAAGTTACCATAAATTATTATTTCTTTTTTTCTTATATTAAAAAAGAATTTTAACTGTGTCTTTCTGCTTTTGTTTTTATTTTTTATTTTTCTTTTGGCAAACAGATTTCCAGCATAAATTCACTGTGCAGGCTTCTCCAACGATGGATAAAAGGAAAAGCTTGATCAGTAGCTGCTCCAGCCCTCCTGCAAGCCCTACCATTATTCCCAGACTCAGGGCCATACAGTGTAAGGAGCTCAATGTAGTATTGAATTTGGGAAATGTGCAGTCTGTCAGCGTGGTAAGATGCCAAGATTCCATATCTAGGACAGGACTAAAAAAAAAAAAAAAAAAAAAAAAAAAAAAAAAAGTTCCTCAAATGTTTGCCTTGTACCTGCATGTATGCATTTAGAGAGAAAAATGGAGGGTGTTGGTAATTGGGGAGAGTATTACCTTCTTTGGAGTCCAAATCTTAATTACCCAAGTTCTTGAAATATTGCTGTTTGATTGTATAGAAAATACATTCCTTAGGTGTACAGGTTAATTTTTAAAAATACTAATTTGCAGAATAGGTCTGTGAAACGTTGTTGCAGTGGACTAAGTTACTGTTGGAAGGAAAGAAAAACAGGGGCGCTTGTCATGACAATAGTGTTCCCATAATAAAACAGAATTAGGCAGACAAGCACGTATTAGAAGTATGAAAGGGATGTTAATTAATGCGTAGTGTTTGTATTGGATACCATGACACTTGTATGTCTGATATCAAACTGGTGATTCTTAAAGAGAAATCAGTGATGGAATAAAACTGTAAATCCTATCTGTACTAATTTTGAAGGGATCTAGTTGTTAGATCTGTGTTGATAAATAGTCAGAATTATGGGAAAGAAGCCTGAATGGATGTTTTCATTACTATTCCTGTTCCGGCCTGTGTTTTATTCTTTATGTTGCTGTGGAACCAATTCTTTAATTTGTGTATCTGTTTTTCTTTCCCTTTTCCCACTGTTCTTCCCACTTGTGAAGTGACTCCTGCTGAAAGCAGTAAAACGTGGGGACGAAGCTCAGTCCTTCCAAAGGAGGAAGGAGAGGAAGAAGAGAAGAGAGGCCAGAAGAAAAAGGGACGCACTTGGGGACCAAGCTCACTTTGTCACAAGGAGCTAGGTGCAGGAGAAGATGGGTAAGAGAGGGCCTGGAACCAGACTGGTTTCCAGGTTCTAAAACTGGTTATGAGCTGGCTCACAGGAGATTTGCCTATCCTTTTGCAAACACTTTTCTGCTTCCAATCTTATTTGCTGTACCAGAGATGTTAGAGATTCAGAATAGATTACAAAACTGCATTGTATTCAGTCCCTTGCTAGAGGTCCAGCACTGACTGATGCTTTCACTGTCTGCCGTTACCTTGTTATGTGTATTTGTAAGCAGTAGAACTTCTTAGCTGTGCAAAACTGTTTCTCTAGTAGCTTTTCTTTATTTTCAGGCTCAACTTTCTGTAGTTTCGTATCATATCTGAAACTACTTCTCTCTTATAATTCTCAGCTATGCTTTTTCTTGTCTTAAATGCTATTATTTAAAAAGCATCTGGTAGAGCCAGGCAAATATGTTCTCTTCGGGCTTTTGAAAAGGACGCGTACCTTGAGTGAATACATCCTGAAAGTGATTTTTGCAGAGATACAGGTTGTACCTCTATTTCTATAGATTCTTGTTCTGTGCCTTCTTTTTTGTGTGTGTGAATTATTTATACCAGGATTCCAATGGATCATTGCCGAAATGCTGCTTTAAACATGATCTTCTAAAAGGTTTGCATGCCTTGTGATTTTTTTAGTGGAGTTTGAAGCTTTTTCCCCTGCTAAATTGATAGTTTGACTCTTGCCATATTTTTTAGCAGGGAAAATAAAATAACTGGTTATAACTTATCTCTTAATATTATGTGCTCAGGTGTGAAATTCCTGGAAAATAGATGTTTATATAATGCATCACTATTGCAGTCCTCTGCAAGAGGGCCTGGATCTAAGTGTTCTAATGACATTAAAATATGTTCTCCCTCAAAGGTACCCTTGACATGTTAACAGGGCAATGTGGAGGAAGCATCTTTGACTGCTGCCTATGCTTTACCTATTCTATAGATGAAATATAGCATTCTACAGAATTAAAACAGATGTCACACTTTACAATCATTAATTATATAAAAGAGCGGGAGATCACTGAAGCTGGTAGAAAAACACTTCTACCTTGAAATCATGTTCTTAGAATTCCGGGAATAAAGCTCTTCAGTTTCTGGTCATTACTGTACAGTCTGAAGCACTGAATTGCTTTTAGGCACAGGCAGCTGGAAAGGAGTTGCTTGTTAACCATGGTTGCTCTTAAAACTATCCTGCTCTCTCTACAACTGAGATGTTCTATAGTATTCATCACCTTTTCCAGGGAGACTCAATACAGCTATGGCATTTTGCAGAGTATTTGAGACATGATAGTGTTGCTGAGAGGGCAGTATGGTTAACATACAATGAACTGCTGCTTCTTGCTGAAATCGTGCCAGACTGCAGACTTTAAATTAAAGGGAGCAGAGTTGCAGTAAACGTTAGTGACTCAAAAGATAGAGTGCTTGGTATTTTTAGTATTTTTTAATTCTAATTTTAGAGGGTAGGGGGATAAAAATTGGGGTAAAGTGAAGAGCTAAACTTAGCATAGAAAAGTCCAGTTCAAGTCTTCTCCATGACACTGTTCTTGTAGCAGCAGTGCTGCTATTCCAGCTGCTTACATGACTGTGATCAAGGGAACTTGAATCTTCATCTTTTTTATCACTTTGCATGTGTTCTTCACAGGATGTAATTCCAAATTCATGCAAGAATGACACTGTGGGAATTGCAGTGAAATTCTCTAGCATGACTAAACTGACCTATAATTAACATCAAGTAAAGGCAGTCATGAAAAGATTATACAGTGATTATTCACCCTTCTGCATTTATCTTTGAGCATAAGGAATATGCACAGCAGCAGAAGGTTGCTGTGATGAATTGCAGAGATTTGATGAAGTTTTATGTTGGGCTAGTGTTGTGACAGTTCAGTTGTGATCTTATGGTATATTCTCAAGGATATATGGTGAAGTCTTAATTGCCTTTAAACTTGGCATTGTTTAGTCTCAGACTGTTACTATGGCATGGGTGATCTTTACCCTGTTTAAGTTTTCATGCTGGTGGTGTTACTGATTTTACAGAAGGTGACACTGGATGTGGGGTAATGGTAGTCCTTTAGCAGTTACCTCTTAAAATCTTGCAAGCTAAATAGAGGTGAGTCTGGGAACAGCCACTTTTTATTCATGACAGTATCGTATTAATGTCTCAACGTGGTGTTACAAAATGGTATTAAGACACTGGAGATGCCGTCTTACAGTTGTAGGGAAGTTTTTTGCAATTTGCTGAGCAAATAAGCCTTGTCACCTTATCACCCCTAAAGAGGGGTGCTTTTGACTTCCCAGTAGAAGAAGGCAACAGCAAAGTAACTCAACCATAATACAACAGAGTAATAACCTGCCTGTTATTTAATCTAAATAGATACAGGTAAGAAGTCTTTAGGTTCCTGAATTGTCAAGCTGGTGACTGAAATGGATAGTTTTGCTGCTAGTGCTTTGAAATCATTCCAGCTGCTCTTTCCTTGGAGCAGTAACAGAGAATACTGCTGTAGTAGGAATGTACTCTAAGTCAGCATGTTTTGAATTGTTTTCAAATGCACACTACTGCCTAATTAAGAGGATGTGCAGCTATCCTCTGCACAGGTCTTCGGGGTCTGCTCGTAATTTGGGGGGGGCGGGTAGAGAGAAGGAGCGAAAAATAAAAGGGAAGGATGAAGATTTTATAACCTTGAGGCAAACACAGCAGGCCTTAGAATTGTTCTGGTAGCTATTTATCTTTCTGTTCAGATTGAGCTGCACTTTGTCAGTAACAGCAAATCTTCCATCTCTTTTTTGCAAGGGAAGATTGCTCTGAGAAGTCATAAAGAAGCAAACTAAGTTGATGTGTCCTGCTGTACAATAAAGGGCAATTCCCAAGACCCTTTAGATAACTATGACTGTAAAGTGAAGGCTAAACTGAAGATTGCTGCTGCCTATCACTTACAACTTTGCTATCTCTGCATATAGAGAACAGAGTGTGTGCTTTCCCAGCTCCATGGAAATCTCTCCTTCCTCATTTGTTGTCTACCCATATTGTAAGAGCTTTGGCATTTACTTTTGGAGGTGATCACACTGCTAACATGGTTCATTTTCACTCACCAGCTTTCCCTTAATATGCTGCTCTATTTATAGCATTTATCTTAACTATCCATGTTGTAGCCGTGGTTAATTTAGATGCAACATACATTATTTGGTGGGTTGTGTTACATAGCTGAGTATAGTATGGAGGGAGTAAATCAGAACAGACCCACACACTGAATTGCATCTCTGTTGTAAAACCATGTGGTTGTCTGTCTTGACAAGTAGGATTCAGCACTGTACTGTCTGGATCGAAGTTCATAGCAGGGCACTGCATGTGCCAGAATGGTTGATGGTGGGAAAATGATGGACTTCCAAGACAGTTGAGAACTCCACAGGATACTTTGTGTGATGCCTATAGCACGGTCATCAACTAAATGAACATGTGCTGAATCAAATTTAGACCTTGTGACTTGCTACAGCAATATAGTTTGGGGACAAGTAGGGCATCCCAGTTAGGTAGAGAATAGAGGAAGAATACATACCAAGGCAAAAAACCCTCATATAATAAAACTTTGAAATCCTGCAATGGAGGCCATCTTAGAAATGCAGAGTGATTCTCATGGAAAATAAGAATCATGAGAGATAACTTCTATATGCTTATATCCTTTCTCTGTAAGGGAAGGATTGTAATGAATTATGTGTCTTATCAAAGAACAATGCAAGTTAGTAATGGAGCTGGAAGAGGCCTCATCTCCCAAGTTTTCTGTTCTTTCAATAACGTCGATGTTCTTGTGTGTCCAGTTGATATCATTCAGGCTATTCACAGATCTTTTTACTCCTTTCATTCAATTTCTGTCTATCCTAAGTGTATGTTAGCTTTTCACCAACACTACGACGTGTTTCATGTTGGAGTTTGGAGAAAGGCACTGGAAATCTTCCAGTTCAGACTATATTGATAACTGAACAATAAAACTTTGCTGAGTAGTGATACGTCAGAAAGTTGTGCTGCTTACTAAAGTTGTTTCTGATGTCATGAAAATACTGCAGGGAACAAATAGGATGCTGGTAATGAATACCTGTGAATGGGAACTACTAATAAGCTCAGGCGTCTGGTGACATACCTTTAAACACAGGTAATGTCGAAGTAGGGATTTGGTTTTGGGTTTTTCACTTGTTTGCTTTTGAGTTTTGGGGTTTTTTTTCTGTAAGTAAAAGAAACAATGACATGATTTATGATTTTAGTTACCTATTTTTCCATAATCTAGAACTTATGCTTTTAACTGTCTGTACTTCAGTGCAGTGTTTTCTTTAGAGGAGAAATATTGGGGTTTATAATATACAGGCATGACTTTGCCGTTACAATGACTTTAGCATATTATTGTCCCAGTGATCTTTGACTTTCATTGTTCATTTGTATTTCACATGGAAATGTTTTTGGAGATATTTTTCCCCTCCTCCTGCTGAGCACTTTATTTTTTTTTTTTACCTGCCATGGTAGGTTTGCCTTAGTTTAAAGAGAAAATGTTTCATCTGACTTTTGCAGTGGTGCTTTCATAGCTGCATTCATTCTGCATTCATAGCTGTTGGTTATCAGCAGAGGTCTTTTGACTGCCATGGTGTAACAAATGAGGGAAGGACTTTTTGACTTTTCTTGTATTTTAAGGTGCTGTAAAGATGTTGCAAAATGTCTTGCTATGGGAAGACTTCAAATCTGTGTAACTAAGATGGATACATGCATGCCCTAAGTAGAGCAATAGAGAATATAGAAGGGGGGAACGAAAACTGTTTGCGAGCGTGGTACATTTTCTCTCATCTTTCTACTATTTCAGTCTGAAAGCTCTGGTAGAAGGATACAAACAGTGGTCATCCAGTGCACCAAACCTTGGGAAGATCCAGAGAACTGCGCCTGCTTTTCCAGGATTCACCAGCTTAGCAGAGATGGGTAAAGGAATTCCCTGGACTTTATATTCTCATCCCCACTTCCATTCATGTTTGAATGAACTTCTCCTTTCCTGACTTTCACCTGGTACCTTACAGCAATGTTTTCATTTTGGTGGTATCAGTTTTTCTTTTACTCTTTGTGAAGTAACCACTTTCTCCTTCTGGATTTTTTTTTTGTTCACCTCTCTGCTTGTGCTTCTTATCTGTCAAGCTAACAAGCTTCTCTTAATCCCCCTCTAGCTCCATGCTACCTCTCAGCTCCTTTCCTGTTAATGATACTTAGATGTGCAGCATGGTTACATCTTCACTTGCAAGGAGAGGTCCCTATAATTTTCCTACCTTTTGCTCCTCACTCCCAAACATATAAATTTACTCTAGAAGTAACAGAGGTGTAGATTGCTTCTGAAATGCTTTTCTGCAATTGATCCCAAATAGATTAACGTGTTACTAATTTATTCCTCTTCGATAGTGTTTCCAGTCACTTGTCTCAGCCTATCTGCTTTGGAGACAATAGCCTGTGAGTATTTGGCAGTTGGTGAATGATGCGTGCAATGAGGAAAGTTGCATCTTCTGAGGAGAAGCTTGTTTTCATGTATATTTGTAAGACAGTGAAATCTTCCAGTGGAAATGTTACATCCATGCAAAGTCTGTTTTCACTTGCTTTCCAGATGATGAAGACAGCGAATGTCTTAATGGGGAGGGCAAAGTGCACCCTTCACCTGGGCACAATCAGTCATACCTCTGCATCCCATTTCAGAAGAATGAAGACTGGGATGGCCCTTCTAGTGATGCCAATGAGGAGTCCACCCCTGTGAACTCTGCTACGAGTACCCCACAGCTGACGCCCACCAACAGCCTCAAACGTAGTGGCTCCCACCACAAGCGATGTGAAGTTGCGTTGCTTGGCTGTGGAGCAGTGCTGGCTGCTGCAGGCCTAGGTTTTGATCTGTTAGAAGCAGGGAAGTGTCAGCTGCTGATTGAGGAGGAGCCAGAGGCACCCAAGGAAGAGAAGAAGAAGCGTGACAGCATTTTCCAGCGAGCTGGACGCCCACGCAGGAGCACTAGTCCACCTTCCCGAAAGATCTTCAAGAAAGAGGATCCCATGTTGTTGCTAGGCGAGCCATCCACATCCCTTACCCTTCTTTCCCTGTCTTCCATTTCCGAATGTAATTCCACCCGGTCCCTGCTGCGCTCAGACAGCGATGAGATTGTGGTGTATGAAATGCCCGTCAGCCCAGTGACAGTCAAGGCTCCCTTGCCAGCCATTACCAACCCACTAGTCAATGTCCAGATTGAGAGGTTCAAACAAGACCCCAACCAGTCCCTGACTCCCACACATGTGACGGTCTCTTCCCACACCCATCAAAGCGGGCACAGGCGCACACCTTCTGATGGGGCCATCAAAGGGAGTGGACTAGTTGTCAATGGGTGCCCAACCAGTGGATGCCCTTCCAGTAGCTGTTTGACTGGAGCACTGGGAGCAGGTAGGTTTTCAGCCATCTTCTTTTTCCTCTTCAGAATAAAGACCCGAACAGTATAATTATTTGTTAGGAAGTAAACATATTGGTTATACAGCATCCATTGTGATGGCCAGCACACAAGAAGAGCTTATGGATGCTGTCTTTACACAAATAATGAACAGAAAATGCAGTAATGGTCTCTGTTCCAGCATCTTTGCGCTAAGGAACTCTCTCTGCTCCCGTGTGCTGTGACGCAGAGCGTAGTATCGTTTGTTAGACAAAGATGGTACCAAAGTACAAATATTGCGCATTTTTAGCAGTTCCTTGGGATTCCATCTCCATTTCTTTTATACACTTGTTTGTATTGCTGTTACAATTTCAAAGTAAATTCTGATCTTTAAGGCAGTGAAAACTGGATCTCTAAAGCAGTTTGGGGCTGTCCCACTGTTGCTCTTATTCCTTTGCAAGCAAGAGGGATCTTCCTGGGTACGTAGTGTTCTCGCTGTTGCAGTCTTTGGGAGTGGCTGTGACTTGATAACTTAAAAAATGCTTTCCTGTTTTCTCGCCCTAGTAATTCAGAGAAAAAAAAAAAGACTAGAATAATAAATTAAAATCTGATTTAATTAGAGTTTTCCCAATGGTAAAACTAAATGTGAGGTTGTCTGTTGAATGGCAGTCTGCAGTAAAATGTGGGTTAATGCAGCTGAGAATGCTCATTAAAATGGTATTGATGAAAATTTAAAAGTTATGTTGTGTTTATAAAAAACAAAACAAAAAAACCAAACACCATCCCCCACCCTAAATGAAAACAAACCAGGAAGCGTCTGCAGTAGGTAATGTTAAATGGCTCTCCAGGAAGTTGGTCCTGCTCGCTGGAAACAGGTGTCACATATCCTGCTGTGCAAGTGTCTCTGATCCATTCAAGCTGTTAATGGGTAATGTGCCCTTCAAAGGATTTGGAGAGTCCTCACCTCTGGTAGGAGGTCAAATCCATGCTCTTCAGTCTGAAAATTGAAGAAAGCAAATGAGAGAATGAACAAAACTTGCTTCTTGTGCTAGGTCAGTGAAACAGGTATCTTGCAATGTGTTGAGAACAGTGTAGGGATAAAGAAGCCAGTTATTCACTTCAGAGAGGTGTACTCTTGAAGATACGGAGTTTGTAGATTCTGAATGGAGGCTTTCTGCTTTGAAAATGTTTTCACAGTGTACATACAATAAACTAAGATCTGTTGGAACCATTTAGCAGTGACATCTAACATGTTTCCCTCTTCTCTTACATTCTCTGTTTCGGATAGGTGTATTAAAAACACCTAGTCCAAGTAGAGATCCCAGTGAGGTCCCTCGCCTGCCAGACCCCAACCTTGTTTTTCCTCCAACCCCGAGACGATGGAATGCACAGCAGGACCCCACACTGGAAAGACCCAAGACACTGGAGTTCCTGCCCCGGCCACGTCCTGCAGCCAGCCGGCAGCGGCTTGATCCCTGGTGGTTTGTGTCACCCAGCAATGCCAAGGGTGAATCTTCTGCCAACAGTTCAAGTACTGATACTCCAAGCAATTTGGACTCTTGTTTTGCTAGTAGCAGCAGCACTGTAGAAGAGAGACCTGGACTGCCTGCACTGCTTCCTTTCCAGGTGGGTCTTCCTGTAGAGGAGCGGACACTGTTGGACATAGATGCTGAGGGGCAGAGCCAGGACAGCACCATTCCGCTATGCAGAAGTGAACTTAACACACATAAAGCTGCAGCATATGAACTCAAGCAAGAATTCTGGTCTTAGTATGAAATCCGCTGGGGACAGTGAGCCCCTCTAAATTCAATCCTACTTTTTGCACTGAGAATGCACTTTGAAGACAGATGAGATGGAGGGATGCTACAGATATCATATGGTGCTGCCTCTGCTTGAAGATGTGTTGTTCGACTGCCTGGTTTTTGTCTGCAGTTGGATGAAACTTGGCAACTCTGAGCTGCTGACTTTTGCTGTGGGGTTTTTCTGTAGTCTTCCCTGCCCTCTTATTGCAGTTTGAATCTGCAATGAGCTAAAATTATCATATCAAAGTCTTTGTTACTGACCTTGTAGGATTTGGCACTTGCAGTGAGTATATTGGTATCTATCCTGGTATTAATCAGTATTTTCAAAACTCAAATATTACACTACAGCAGACACCAGTGTTTGATGTTTTCCCAAGGAATCCAGGACAGAAACAAGTAAATATCTGGAGACTACCTTCTCTGAAATGTATTCAGATCATTAGATAGGCCTGGGAATCATGGTACCCCCACTGAAGGAGCAGAAGTAGCTATCCTAGACTTGCTTGTCCTCTTTTGCTCACGTGATAGTGCAAGGTGGAACAGATCGCAGAGGAAGGGCATGGCATCTCCATTGGTGGAGGTCTTTGAGAACAGACTAACTAGACTGTTGGGAACGAGTAGGTGTAGTTGATCCTGGCTTCAAGGCAGTTTGGATGGACTTAATGATCTCTTGATGTCCCTCTCAGCCCTATTTTTCTATGACCCTGTGCTTTCAAAAAGATGAAGGCTTACAGAATGGCTGTTCACTCTAGCTTGCTTTTTTTGTTTCAGATTTTGGTTCCATCAGCCTCCTTTTCCCACCCCCTGTATCCCAGGCTCATAGTCAAGCTGCCTCAGCTTTGGGAAGGTAATTAGCAGGAACTCTTTCTTTAAAGCTCTGTTGGCTTGCAGGAGTAAGTTATGTGTCCCCTCACTCTTTTTTTTTTTTTTTTTCCCCTTCCTGTTTTTCCTCCTTTCTTATGCTTTCTAGGAGTAACCCTTGAAACCCAAGACTGTTCTTATGCACACTGATACTTGTTTAAGGCTCTTTTGAAATTGAGGCTTGTTAGTAGTTGGATTGTGCAAACAGGAATCGGAATATCTGGATTCTGTTTTATTTTGTCGCTGACTCACTGTGTGACCTTGGGCAAATAATGTAACCTCTGTGCCTGAATTTCCCCATCTGTAAATAATAGGAATAATACCTACCTCACAGGGAGAGGGGTTGGGACATATGTAATAGGTATAAAGTCCTTTGAGATCTTTGAGTGAAAGGCACTATAGACATGTAAAACTTCTACTCTTGTTCAAATATGTAAAAACTCCTAACTCTGGAGCAAGAACAGACCCCTGTCTTGAAGGAGGAAGACACACAAATAGGGTGTGCCTATGCTCACAGTTTTCTGTACAGAGACTGCAAGTGCATCTGTGCCTCTGCAGGTATGTCTTACTGGCTTTAATGAGAGCTTCACTCTTCCCCAGTTTTGGCATTATAAGTAAGGGGTGTGGCCTTGATATGAGTGTAATAGGGCAGTCTGCTTTATTGCAGGGTACAGCATATCTGTTCACTCTTATTGTACAGATCTGTGCTCATTTTGCTAATCTACTGACCATTTGGGTGCAAATAACTGATTTGACAGTGCTGCCAATGCAGTGTTCAACCCGTTAGGGCAGTCCAGTCCTGTCGTGAAGGCAGTGTAGCCAAATACTCTCACAGCTGTCAGCACAGGGAACCTGTGTGCTGAGATATTTGCAACCTAATGTTAAAAACCAGCATGTGTGGAGAAGTACTGTACTTAAGGTTTTTTAATTCTGTTTGAGGGCTAAAACCAGCATGTTGCCGTTAGTCAAGTGCACCTTTTTTTCAAGCAATTACAGTATGTTTTCATGTAGAAAGGTCACACGTTTCTTGTTTTATCGCGTTTCATGAAACGTGTTTAATGGCAGAATTACTTTTTGCTGCCTTCCCCATTGAATGCTCCAGAGCTAGCCTTAATGATGCTACACTAGTTGCTGAAGCTGGATAGACTGTTGACTGTGTAGGCAAGGTATTCTGATGTGGGGCTAAGATACTTTAAAAAGAAAACTTAGTTTCTGACACTTTTGTTAAATGTAGACCTTTAACATTATTGATTTCTTAAGCATTCATCCTTTTGCTTTCCATTTCTGAAAACTCAGTTTGTCATCCAGAGACTAAAAGAAAGGCAAAACCCACCCAAACAGATGGTTAATTTTGATTGTGCTATAGAAACAAACTCAAGGAAAGCCCAGTCAGAGGCTGTGTCAGAGGGACTTAAAAGCAGGAGATTAAAACTGTCTATTTTTCATAGCCTCCTTTACCATTTTAAAAAGTCTGAAACAAAACTGGACCAGGTCTTCTGAAATGTAATGTTTTCTATTAAAAAAGTGTCATTAGAAAGCATCATCTGCTCTGCAAAGACATCTCCTGGAATAGCTCCATTCAAACAGAAATCTTTAAAATCCATTCACTTGCATGGAATGGGAGGTTACCTTTCTAGGTCACATTGTTTTAACTCAGCCCACTGAACTTTCTGATAGTTGGCCAGTTGCTTTCACCAAGTGAACTGTAAGGTTTCTGTCAAGTTCCCAGCAGGCAAGACAGCTGTAAAGCCAAGTTGTTCTGTCACCTCTTGCTTAGGAAAGTTGAGGAGTTGAGGAAGTATCAAAACCTCTTTCCCCTCTCTCCCTTTTCAATAATCATTTGGTGAAAGTGGTGTGTAGTGACCTATTAGAAGTATTTTGCTCCGAAGAGCACCTTCCCTAACACCAAATGGACACTGCTACATCAAAAGAACTGGGTAGGAGTCAAGAATCCAGATCAGAGTTTCCAACCTAGATATTCTCTATTACAAAGCTGCCAGAAAGACTAGGTAGAAGCATAATGTTGGGGGGGGGGGGGGGGGGGTTTGTTTGTTTTTTTTAAACACTCCTTGGATGCAATTATCTTCATTGAATCTAGCATGTGAAATAATACGAGGTAGTCTTTGAGCATCAACCCATAACTGTCTTCCAGTTGGGAGCCCTGTGGCTAACCTGAGGTATCAGGCAAGAGGAGTCTGTTGTAGAAACAAAGCTATTGGCTTTAGCAGGTGGTGGGGTATTCTCTGACAGGCAGAGGGGGCTTGCAAGGTAAAGGGTTGTTAGGTGTTTTACCTTATGTATCCCAAAAGCTGTTGCAGCTGGTGTCCTCAGGCCCAGAGGCTATGTGCATATTTAAGCTAGCTCGTAACCTCTCCCTATATACATCTATCCCATCCTGGCTTGATTTCTCTCCTTTCTTAATCTGTTGTGTTTTTTCCTTCCCTGTTGTGGGAGCTGAGGTGCTCCAAATTTCCAAAGGAGTGCTTCACTGTAGTCTACTAGATACTGAGAAGATATGAGCCTGTCAGCTCACAGATCTTTTTTTCTACTAGTTACTAGTATTCCCATTTGTCAGGGAGAAAGAAGTTTCAGAATATTGATTGCTATACCTTTCTAGTAGTGTTCTTGAGGAAGATGGTGAAAATCTTGCTATAAAAAAAAAAAAATCTAACAAATGTATTGTTTCCTAAATATCTGAATAAGTTGCACTTTTTTTTCTGAGAAAATGAGAAAAAGGTAACATGAGCACAAAATCACTGAGCAGTCTAAAACATAATGACAAAAGAATGGGGTAAAATGTGTTGAAGTAATTATAGGGCTCACAAAGAGGAAGTGACAAATTTTTTGGATGATAGTAGTAAGATTGAGAGAAATTTTTCTGGTCTGGAATATATATGTATTTTCTTTTAAATAGTCAGCTGGCAGTATGTATCCCTACCTTATGTAACTGATGTGCTGATTTAGGAAATAGAAGAAAGTCTCCCAGCCCTTCAAAATATACTATCCTTGTAGCCTGTTTGTTTTTCCTGTAAAACTGGGGGGGAAGCACAGACATAGCAACCAGTGCAAAAAATGAAAAATTTTTTGATAAATTTCTACTGGTTTCACAGAAATTGAGTGTGGGACATGTAGAGAGAAGAAAGCTTTTGTGTCAAAACTAAGGTGATAATAGTTACGGATTTTTTTCTAATACTGTTGCTTCCTATGGACTGCACAATGCTCTGTTTTGCCAGCAAGTAGGTCTTCTCTCCTTTCAATCCTTTTCAAAGGTGCAAATGTAACTTTTTATAGGGTGGTGTTTTTTTTTTCCTTTGGATTATTATTGCAATGGGTTGATACTCAGTATGGGGCAGGAAACCTTGGTGAAAATATTCTTTTTGTAATGGTTTTCTAACAAAATGAGTATTTTCAAAGTGAATTTTTCATTATTGATGTGGAAAGGCCTGTTCTGTTTTGGCATGCTTTTATGATGAAGTATTTTTCTGTACCTCTAGGAATGGGAGTAGTTGCCTTCCTCTTCATAGCGTGCTGTTATCTTAAGACTTTATGGACAATACTGCATAGAGATGTTACTTTGATTTGTCACGAAACTGGATACCTCTCATTCTTTTGAAGATGAGGCAGTAATGGTCAAGTGAAGAAAGGTCTTTGCCATCTGGAGAGTTCTGTTAAATAGAAAATGACAGGAAACCTCCCATCTTGAGTCACCTTTCTATCTTGAGCTGAACTTTTA
>VYZW01048112.1:0-10084 GCA_013401315.1 Balaeniceps rex | reverse complement strand
TAGCTTATGCGGTTACATTTGCAGTTCTGTAGTTGCAAAGGAAGAATTGTATGCTTGGAAAAAGACTCTTTAAAACCCTTTAAGATTACTTTTTTCCCCACTTCAGACTTAAGCCTACAAAATCTGCTAAACTGCTTACCTATTTTGGGCTTTTCACAAAATAATATTTTGGAAATATCTGAAGTCTCAGGTAACGAAATGGAGTTGGAGTCACCA
This sequence comes from Balaeniceps rex, assembly GCA_013401315.1. Taxonomy (NCBI): domain Eukaryota; kingdom Metazoa; phylum Chordata; class Aves; order Pelecaniformes; family Balaenicipitidae; genus Balaeniceps; species Balaeniceps rex. Next base: position 9,868 of record VYZW01048112.1, on the reverse strand, counting down.
CTAGAAAATGCCCCCTTTTGGAGGGTGAGGGGGAAGAAGTTGGATATGTTTGCATGCATGTCTTTGGCATCACAGTGTAATCATTTATCATTTTAAATATACGCAGCATCATCTTTCTCACATGAAACAATTTAGGTCAAAAGTAATCTTTTTAATAATTTGAGTATTTCCGGTAATAATTTGTCTCTCTATCCCATCTCATAGGTGTATATTTGGGTACTGAATGAAGAACAAGAATACAAGAGGGCATTTGATCTGGGAGCAACTGGAGTGATGACAGACTATCCAACAAAACTTAAGGAGTTTTTACACAATTATCCAGTGTAAAGGAAGAAAACCAAGGAAGTTGTTGCAGAATAGATTGTGAGCCAAGGATTTTCTTCATTTAAAAAAAAAAATTGAGCAGCATACACAGATAATTTTGTTTGAAAGATGTAATTGGATGATCTAGTACCTTGTGGTCAAGTTGCTACCTAATGTAAAGGTTGTCTATTTATTTTAAAACTTTAATTACANCTGTGTGTCTGCATTTCTTGTGCTGCTTCTAGTTTTCACATAACTTGTAGGGCAAAAAAGAAAAACAACACACAGGGGAAATGGCAGAATCTGTGGCTAGCCAGGGAGTTTAGCCTGTGAAGTGTAGTCAGTAAAGGCGGGCACTTTTTTACCAGGATTAACTCACTTAGCCAGTATAGATTTACTCAATTATTCTTACTGATAAGAATGTTGAACTTGGGCTGCAACTGTATTTAGACCCCTTTCTGATGTGATAGTAATACTGTGACTTATTGGTCAAGGTCTAAATACAGCATTTAAGCCGGTTCTGGGTTTGGCACCGAGTTCCCCTGCAAGGGTCTAGGTTTGCCGCTGATTCTGACCTGCCTGTCAGGCTACCATGGCATGGCAGTAGCTAGCTTTCCAGAAAGGAAGATTGCACTTATTGTAGATTACACTTACTTTGACATAGTCTTTTCACAAAGGAAGCCAATGTTTTAGAATTCTTTTGCACATTTGTAGTTCTAACAGTGTTGGCTTGATGAAGGGGAAGTTGTTTTTAGGGTGAGGGACCAAAGAAGACTTAAGTTTGGTCAGGAGTTTCAGGAACAAATTAAAATGTTCCTGTTAAATGAATTCACCCAAAGCAGATTTATATGCATACTTATAAAAGGAGCAAATGTCAATCTAGGATGTGTGTAAATTTTAGTCTTTTCTCTCCACAAAAGTACATTCAATATTCATTATGTGCGTGGACATGGAAGTAACTTTACTGGCAAAAGCCAGGAAACCCCAAGTCTGATGGAATGGGGTTAGATAGGAAGGTGTTTCTGGAAGCTTACGTGCTGTTCTGTCATTATGAGCTGGTGTTATACGTGTGTCAAACAAATTTGAGCCTGCAATGCCTGTGTGCTTTGGTGTTGTCATGTTAGTGGTAGGGTTTTTCAGAAAGAATTTGATTACTGTAGCCTAATAATACACAAGGACATGTATAAAGCTCAGTCATTTAATCATCAGATACTGCTGGAACAAAACTATTGTTTAGTGATAGTGTCTACTTTAAGGAGCTTCATGTGAAAATGATGGGTCTTAATAATAAATACAGTAGCCAGGTGCAAGAGTATATTTACTGCAAGGTATACTCAGTGTTATAAAAACTTTTAAAGTAAGTACTTATTTTTTCCCTTGCTAGCTCAGATTTGGAAGGGCTGTTGTTTCGCTCCACTGGCTGCTGTGCCATACTTGTAATCGTGGAGCATCTTTGCTATGTCATTATGTCTGTCAGTAGGCTGTCAGTGTTAGAATGTCAAGTCCATCTGGATGGATAATATTTGTTTCTGCAGCATAATTCCTTTCTGAGGAACATTTCTACATGGATGAAGTGGAAGAAATGACTGCATTTACGATTTAAGTGAACGTGTGATGATGGTGGCAGATGAGTTAATGGTGTCCTTCTAAATATCTGCCTGGTTAAGATGGCTGTAGATTCCATTTCCTCTTTAAATTAATCAGGTTTGTTGCTCGCTGAATGGAAGAGAGGAAAATGTAACTTCGTAACTATTCATAGGAAAAAGGATGAAATGATTTATTATGTGCTAAGCTTCTTGTTTCCCTTTCAGACCAGTTATATCTGGTCAGATAACTGCTAATAATCAGTCTATTCATAGTTCTGCCTGCTTTCTAGTAGTGACAGAATAGTTACAGAATAGGCTCCAGCTCCGTAGGTAAATGAAAAACTTCCACCGTTTCTGTCTTAATTTGGTTTACTAGCCAGTGTGTAGCTCCAGATTTTATGCAGTGTGGTTTTCTTCAACTCAATTTTACTGAATTTCCAACATGCACACCTGTATTAAGATGAAAATATAATTCTGGTTTTAGACAATACTACCCAATAGCACTTACACGTTAAAACTTTTGGGTTTTTAGGCTAGGAAAAGCTAAGTTTTAAAATACTAGTCTTGATTTCTGGACTTGATCTCTCAAGGGACAGGTGATGACTTAGTTTTTCTCTCAAGTTTCCCTCATCACTGCATAAATAAACAATTTGGTTTATTCTATATTGAACGACAAAACACAGCTATTGAAATTACAAACTTAATTTTTTAACTTCATTTTAATCATCATCACCTTCCTCTCTAGCAGTGGTGTTGGAAACGTCTGCCTTCAAAGATACTCAACACATTTTTCAACCACTAGTCGTCTTACATCTGATGTAGCTTTTGACTGTGCTGTTTATACATGACCTCTCTTTGATAAGTCTACTACTTAATATCTGAAATTTGAATGAGTCAAGTTACATGGGAGGGAAGGGGTTCAGTGCCGGAAAAGCTGCTGAATTTATTCAGTCGCTCATTTGGGCTTTAGTACAAGAGCTAAAGTTTGATCTCTAATGTTGAATGGATGAGGCCATGAATCTGAGCACCAATGCACCATGGCTTAGGCCATGATAATTGTTTGTAACAAAATAGTATGGAATTGAGGTAACCGTAGAATGTTTGTTCTATCAAATCATTGGTTTGAATATTCCAGAACTTGCTCTGTGATTTTTAAACCACTTGAGCAGAGAAGCATTTGTTGAGAACTTGCACAGCTGTCCAGGAGGATGTTCAATTAATCTCTCTCTCCAAGGAGAGATTCTTTTCAGGTACTTTAAACTCTAAATATTGTTTAACACTTACTGTGTTCTCAATCATGTTGCAAAATGTTTTATGTACGAAGGATGATGTATGTATTCCATGCACTTTTAATTTGCAGAAAGTCTTGTGGACCTCTCTAGCTCCAAATCTATGAAGTGATTTTTTTCTTTTCTTGTAAAGAAAGATTCATGCTCTTGAAATGTGACACATTAAAACATCTTTGCTCACAAAAGATCTAAAACTCAGTGCTTATTAATTGTGACTTCTTTGCCTAAAAGTATAATTTCTAAGATTGTGATTTTCTATTTATAGTGTAGCAAACACTGAACTTTCGATGGTGATCTTTTTTTATGGGGATAGGGTTGCTGAAAAAAAGGGGCTATCTTACATACTCTGAACTTTTAAGAAATTTTTGGCAATGACACTGGTTTTCTCATACAGTAATCATAGTATCTGCAACTATGTGCAGCTAAATGAAGCCTGCAGAGAACTTAAGCCTGCCTTCTCCATGTGCAAATGAACTTTTAAATTAAACTTGTGAATACAATTCCAATTTGATTTTTCTATAATTTATTTTAAGACAGAAACAGTAGCAGATAAACTTGATCAGCAGTGGTAGATAAACGTGATCAGAAGCGGTCTCCATACGCAATGCTAGAAAACAATGTAGAGAATTCTGCTGGCTCAGCAATGCAGTATGTGCTGTTGCTTCACTGCTTCCAAACAAAGGTCTGTCTGCAGAACAGGCATCGCATGCTTCAAAGCAAGCAGCCTGTCTGTGCACCTGAAAATTCAAATAATCAAAATTTAACATCGGAGAAGAGTGGGAAGGTGTACGTACAAGTTAGATACTAAACTCTTGAAATTTTACTGTATGTTATTCAGCTTGAAGTAGATGGGTCTTGTGTAATAATGGTAGGGGGAGAAACAAGGATGACGATCCCAAGCGTCTTGACTACAACAGCATGCCAGGAGAGCCGATTCTCTGTATATGTTCTTGGCATCAGCATCTTTCAGTGTAAAGAACTGGTGAATCTTGTCTACTTGTCTAGGACTGTAGCACCTTTAACTTAAAATGGAGGCTGTAGTTCTGTATGGATAAAAACAGCAAGGTGAAATGAGCCAAGAAATGCTTCTTTTAATAATGTTTTGAGAACTATTACATATGCTAGTGTTTTGGAGAGCCACGCTCAGAAGTGTAAGTGTGAGAGCTTTGGCCTTTTGCTTTGCACTTCAGTGTAAAAATGGCTGCCTGCATCAGAGCTGCTTTCTAATTATTTTTAGAAATCAGGATCCTTAATTCCTAAGCACAGTAATGCATGCCTAAATAAATACCAGCTTTTTGGGTTGGGGGACATGTCTTTTTTTTTTTTAAGTATACTGTTTGGTGTTTATCCAATTTAATGATTGATGGCCCGATTCTGGCAGTGTTATAAGACTGTATGTGCACATTTATAATATTACAGGTCGGGTTTTGAAAACGTGGACAAAATCATCTTATGTAGCCTGGTTCTAGAAATCAGTTCTGACCTATAATCAGGCTCAGGAGTTTAATTACAGAATGTAGTAGTTCACAGATGTGGAGGATATCGTATCCTGTCTCTGTGTGTATATCATCTCTGAATTGAACAGGGGAAATGAAAATGTTCAGTTAGCTGTGCATGTAAGATACAGTAGCAGAGGAGCTGGCCTGAGATCAAAATGAGAGCCTTCATTGTAAAAGGGCTTGATATGCTTTTTTCACTTGGTTAATAAGCATAGTTTTCTATTTGGTCTCTGTTGAAATGGTAAATAACTGATAATTTAGACTTAATTTAAAAAGTGACCTTACTGTGGCCCTGAAATTATCCTGAAATACCTTTCTGTAATGCCTTAAGGACACTTTAGTTCTAATTAACTATCTCCCACACAGAGCGAGTCTTCTACCTGCTGACTTTTGTAGCAGACTTATGCAAAAGGTTGTGATCAATGAGGATGAAAAGCCTTTGACAGTCGACAGGTATCTGCTTCTGAACTGGGGACAGCAAACTAGCTATGTTTTTAATATGTTCCTATTAACAGGTATTCCACCTGTAGCAAGTTTCTGTACAGTCTTGTGTTGTCCTGTGTTGGGTGTTTGCTATAAATATGGCTATAAATGATACCCATGTTCTTTTTCTCATGAGAAGCAAGTTAACGTTTCCTCTAGTCCTAGAGGTAAATTTCTGGCTTTCCTACAGGATTTCCATTAAATTACATTAAATACTAGGTTTTAAGGTCAAGCATAATTTTAAAGCCTCGAGGCTTCATATTAGGTAAGAGAGGTGAAGTGGTTTTTTTGTATGTAACAGTATTTAGTAACTTTTAAAGGATTTTGGCAGGCTGATGAGAGGATTTCCCAGATTGCTCTAGGCAGTATTTTATTTCTTACTACTCTTGCTAAATGGCTAGTAAACCAGAACAGGGAATTGGGAAGCATTAATGAATATTCACGTGTCTTTTAACAGGGAAAGTATTCGTCTATGAGTATGTCGTGTAACCTACCGTAAATCTGCAGCACTAAGACTTGGTACTCGAACAGAACATTCCAAAGAACTTAACACTTACCCAAAGCAAGGCGGCTTGCGGTGCAGCCATTTTCATGTGTTTTCAGGATATACTTTTCTACATTGGTGAGTGAGATCATCGGTGTTGGCAGACATCTCAGAGATCCTGGTTTGTCCCTGGAGTTTCCCGCGTGCGTGGAGAACGGATCGTTTTCCTGGCTGCGTGAAATGCCCTACTGCAAGTGCGTAGAAACCAAAAGCCACAAAACCGTAGCAAAAGCAGAATGTCAACTGGGCCGGTTCCTGCCTGTCCTCCTCCCTCTTGCCGCAGGAGGCCGCCACAGCCCTGCTGATTTCTGCTGATTTTTGGCAGGGCTCTGTCCCTCCACACACAGCTCTTGCAGTGAGTTGATGGGGAAACTGCAATGCAGAGCTGGATTAAAAGTAGGTGCTCGTTCAGTTACAGATGCTCAGCTTTGCCACGGTTCTGCGGCTAGTTAAGCTGGACAGTGGATTTACTCATGGTCTAGTTCCTCATTGTAAGATGCGGAATGTTGCTCTGGGAATTAAGGTGAGCGATTAGCACGCTGTGCATAGCGAGGGTTTTACAGCTTCGCTACCAGGTACCTTGGTGATTCGGGGGGACAAGATGAAGCACTGGGGAGCGTTTGCTGTTTTGTTGTTGGACTGAAAATAGTGATGCTGCAAGTGGGGGGAAAAAAGACCCTACAGCTGTTAGTAGATGAAAGCAGCTTTCTCACCTTCAGCTTTCTTACCTTACTTCAGTACCTGAAGTACTTGAAGGTGGTGTTTCCTGATGTCTCTGAAAAAGTTTGAAGTATCCCCACTTCACAAATAAAGAAGAAATGCAATATTAGGCGAGGTGTCTTGATTACAAGGCCAGTAACACCAGCTACAAATAAAATTTGGGAGTGCTAAGAAACGGAGATTTCTATCAGATTTTAAGTACCACTTAATTCTAAGGCGGCACTAAAAATGTTGAGGCAGTATCTCAAAGAGTGATTCGATAACTTTCTCCCCTCTTTGTGGAGTAGCAAAAGTTAGCCCCAGTCAGTGATGCTTTATCCATTGGGCTTTTCTAGTCGAAATGATAAGGTTGAAACTGATGTCAGGCACTGAGCAGGGAAACACTAGCTGTGCTGTTCAGGCTCCAAAAAATGGATGTTTGCAAAGAGAGAAATTAAAAATCCTGCTTAGCTGTTCAGTTGAAAGCTAAGCTGTCAAGTAGGTTAGATCCAAAATTCAGACTTTTTTTTAAATGAATAAATTTCCCAAAAGCTCAGCCCAGTAAAAGTATTCACGATGCTGATTAAGCTGTGCTCCCAAAGTTTGCAGTCAAACACTGTAATGCAGAATCAAATGTGAAAATGTGACTTGATGCTTCGGTGAGAAAGTAACTGGGACCCAACTAGCATTTTATTTTTCAAAAGTGAGTGACATGCTGCTAATGAAGCCCTGTTACCTCTAAAAAGCTTCCAATTTTCATAAGTCATAGGGATTAGCACATAGTTTAAAGAAGAAATTTTGGCTTTTTTATGGTCTTAATTCTACAACTTGAGAGCTGTGTGAACCCCTAGATTTCCATGGTGATGCTGAACTTAGAGATCAGTGTAATTCCAATTAACCACCATCCTAAAGCAAGTTTATCACAACAGAGTGCTTTGTGTGTATAAAAATATAAGAATCTTGATGTTCTTGTAAATAATAATGTATTTTTATTAGCAAACTGAAAATTCTGCTGTGTAGCTCCCTTTTGGGTGAAAAAAAAAAAGACTGTTGTGCAGCAGCCTCTTAATGATGTGTAAATTTATCTTGCTGATGGTTTCAACTCTGGGTACTTGTGGTTACTTTCCAGAAGTCTTGGTGATTTAAAGTTCAAGCATACTTTTTCACCACTTCCTGCACATAACTTGGTCTAGATCTGCTAAATATGGTTTCATTTAGCACTGGTGAGATGGTCTAAAAACCTGCTGTGTGAGCTCTTGTTGCTGGGCTTGAAGAGGAAGGAGTTTATCTAAGAAAAGAAGAAGCTTAAAGTAAGCCTTCAAAGTAGGCTCCTGTTGCTCTTGTAGCAGCCCAAAGATAACATGGCCATTTCCTTCTTCATTTGAGTGTATTTAGTAGCTAGTATGGTGCTTGAATGTTCGTTAATAGCATATTTAAATTGTACTTGGTAGTACCACTAGCTTACGGGAAAAAAAAAAATGCCATTTTATATTTTAAAATCTGAATCCCTTAGCTAGCTGACATGCGTTTTAGTAATGCGATCAGAGGGGTGTCTTCTGCTTGTGTGGAAGAAAACTATATTTATATCACGAGGTGGAAGGTTATTTTTCTACCCACATGTAATAAATAAAAAAAAATTTTAAAAGTATCACAACTAATGGGAATATTACCTTGTATCGCCCTTAGTGTGTATTAGAGTCCATATATTTAACATATGGAACAGAACATTGCCCTTGCAGTTACCAATAATTACCAATTACTAGACAATTGCTTAAAATATTCTTAACTGGCTAAAGCAGTAGAATGTTGGAACAAGAATAAACTCATAAAGCAAATATATTTCAGCTAATACGTAACTTTTATCCCTTGACGTGAGAAAAGGCCAGATATAAACCACTATTAAAACCGTACTTTGTCCAGCGATGAATTCCTGTTACCAGCACTCACGAAGTGGTGTGCCGTCCATGCGCCGTCGTGAGCTGAAACTAAAAAACGTGCGGTGAGAAGGCTCTTCTCCGTCTCTTAATTACAGCGCTTTGAGGTGATGGCATTTCATTTTGCCCTTGCACTTTTTTTCTGGCTTAGCCGTGTGCGTGTGCCCTGCCCTGTGCATGTCTCTATACGCGTGCACGTGCATACGTGTACAGACGAGGTCCGCACTGAATGCGCCTGCAGGTATTTGGGTGTAAGATTGCCAAGATCGCCACTGAAAAAAAAAATCATGGTGAGCAGTGGGATGAAGCTAATGGAGATTTCCAGGAGAAATATATAATATCTTCATTTGCAGTTAGTCCTCGTGCTAATTAATCGTGTTTAATAACTCGTGTTAACGTTGGTGGCAGTTGGTTGCCAGCTGAGGGCTGTCTGAAGGCGAACGCATCGGACGAAGGCCAGAGCCTGCTCTTCAAACACCCGTGGGCTTCAGCCTCAGGGAGAGGCGAAACGACCTCTGTGTAAAGCCGGCAGCAATAATTACCTTACGGTTACTTAATGTGGACTAATTGCCCGGGCATTTAAAGACAGAAATAAAACGCAGTGAGGGTGGTTCCCCCTTTCCCTCCGTCCTCGGCCTTGGCCTTTGCCAAGGATTTCCCAGCCCGTACCGAGGCCGGGTGCCCCCCTCGGTGTGGGTGCGGGGTGAAGATCGGCAATTAAAGACCGCCTGAAAATGGGGGCGCCGGATGAAAAACTGGCGCACGTGAGGGCTTACAGCTTTTGAGTAACCAAAAACCGCTCACTTATTAAAATTTTTGCCCGGCAGGTTTTGGGCTGCGGTTTCCCCAGGGGCGCGGGCCGGAGACCCGGTGCGCTGCGGCAGGGCTGGCGCAGTGCCCCCCCCCCGCCCCGCGTATCCCCACGCTGCTTTTACACGCGTGGACACAGCATCCACCGGCGGCTGCTGCTGCTGTCCGGGACCGTCGCTGGGGCCAGCTCCGCGGGGGAGCGCCGGTGCCACAGCGGCGCCGGGGTCAGGCGCGGCCGCCCCCCGTGGGCCCCCCACCCGCGCGAACGGCGCCTGCGCCTTTAAGAGGCAGCGCATCTGTTTGTTATTCCCCCCCGCGCTCCACGCCGGCAGCGCCAGGGCCGCTCCCATTGGCTGCCGCCGCCCCAGCTGCTGCCTGCGCGAGGCAGGCCGCGGGGGGGGGCGATGTGTGCGTCTGTGTGTGTGTGAGTGCGCGCCGGGGCGGGCGGGAGCGCCCCTGCCGGCCTGGCGCTCTGATTGGTCTCGGAAAAATGGGCTGCGGCTGGCCGCAGCCAACTGCCGGGGTGTTGCTATGTGCCAGTGGGCGGCGATTGGCGGGCGGCGGTGCCGCTCAGGGCCAGCAGGCCGGCTGAGCGGCTATAAGGGGAGGGAGCCGGCGGGAGGGGGAGGGCGTTGCGGGGCTGCCTGGTGCGCGTCGGCCGCCGCGCTCCGTCTGCGCTGGGGACGCGCTCGAAGCGGCCGCGCCGCGGCGAGTGAGTGCG
>VYZW01048107.1:3920-16373 GCA_013401315.1 Balaeniceps rex | reverse complement strand
GCATTCTATGATTCTATGATTCTATGATTCTATGAAAGTAACTTAGAGACACTGTCTGAGTGTGCAGAGATTGGGGCATGAAATCCAAAACTCACCTGCAGTGAGCTTCACCACACCCTAGCCTTCTAAGATGAGATGACTAGCTCGGTGGAGGAGGGGAGACTACTGGACATTTTTTATCCTGATTTTAGTAATGCTTTTAACACTGTCTCCCATAGCATCTTCATTCACAAACAGATGAAGTACAGGCTGGATAAGTGGACAGTGAAGTGGATTGAAAACTGCTGGAACTGCTGGCCTCAAAGGCTTGTGATCAGTGAAACAAAGTGTGCCTGGAGGCCTAGGGACTGATACAGGGGCCAATATTGTTTGATAACTTTATTAATGAACTAGGTAATGGTACAGGAGGCTGCACCCTCAGCAAGTTTGCAGGTGATAACAAAATTCGGAGAAGTAGTTGAGGTATCAGATAGTTGTGCTGCCATTCAGAGGGACCTTGACAGGATGGAGAAATGGGCCAACAGGAACCTCATGAAGTTCAACAAAGGGAAATGCCACTTCCTGCCCTGGGGAGGAATTAATCCCAGGTACTGGTATATGCTGGGTGCAGGCTGGCTAGAAAGCAACTTTGCCCAAATGACCTGAGGGTCCTGGCGGACACCAAGTTGAGCATGAGCCTGCATTGGGCTGTTTTGACAAAGGCAGCCACCAGCCTCTTGGGCTCCATTAGACAAAGCGTTGCCAGCAGGTCGAGTGAGGTGATCCTTCCCCTCTACTCAACGCTGGTGAGGCCATACCTGGAGGAGCTCTGGGCTCCTCAGTAGGAGAGACATGGACATACTGGAGAGAGTCCAAAGAAGGGTCACAAAGATGATTAAGGGACCTGAACATAGAATCATATAAGGCAAGGCTGAGAGATCTGGGACTGTTCAGCCTACAGAAGAGAAGGCTCAGGAGGGATCTTACCAATGTGCAAATACCTGCATAGGGGGAAGAGTAAAAAAGACAGAGCCAGGAACTTCTCAGTGGTGCCCAGTGCCAGGAAAAGAGGCAATGGGCACAAACTGAAACACAGGAGGTTCCACTGAAACAGGAAACCTTTTGCCTGTGAGAATGGGAAAGCCCTGTCACGGGTTGCCCAGAGAGGTTATAGAGTCTCTGTCCTTGCAGACACTCAGAACCCACCTGAACACAGCTCTGGGTGACCTTGCTTTGAGCAGAGGGTTTAGAGTAGATGATCTACAGAAGTCCCTTCCCACCTCAAATATTCTGTAATTCTGTGAAATGACCTGTAAGAGCCGTCCCCAAACGAACAACTACTGCAAGCGGGAGTGCATGCTGGAGTAGGGCCTTTATGTCCCTATCCTCACTCCCAGGAAGGAGAAACATGCTCTTATCTGATTGAGTTGGACGGGACAAGTACCACAAAACTACACCAGGTGCTGTTGCTGCCTGCTAACTGTTGTAAGTCAGACAACAGCCATTTTTTTGCAGGGAAATGAGCTTTTTTAGACAATTCAGGATCTGCCTCTGACTGAAAGCATCCCGAAGCAAGCACTTTCCTCCTCCTAGACACCTGATTCTCACCACATAGTACAGAGGGAGTGGAGACACTTCAGATTGGGTTGCAAACACCTAACATGCCTTAGTCTCCCTTGTGTGTTTAGCCTATCTATGACTTTATCCTAATACCTATGCAACAATCCTAAGACAGAAGGAGCTCAGAACAATGCTCTCTCTGTTGTAAGAAAGAACAGTGTTTTTTTTCTCCACTGAAGTGCTGCAGTCCAGTGCTGCAGTCTAATACAATATTAATCTAATGTCTGAACAGCACCTCACTCAACCCAAGATGATGACAGGAAAAAAAACACTCTTTTGGTACAGTCAACATCATCCCAAGGTCTGTGCACACCCTCTTCTCCTCCCCAAACCGGACTTTTACACATTAACAAGGCAACATGACTTGGAACTATCTACCAGCACCATCTGCTGTTACCTTAAAGAAGGTATATTATGATAGATAGCAGTATAAATCTGTCACGACACTAATGAGACCCCAGTCCCACGGTCATATCTGTATAGATAGCTCTATGTTCATACATAATCCTAAAGATTTTCTGGTTATAAAATCGTGCCCTTGGGTTTCTTACTGAAACTAGAGTTCACATATGCAGCGTCCACTGACTTAAAGCCTATTTCCATAGCTTCAGCTTTGTCTAAGGCACTCTCTCTATAGATACAATTGGTTTAGTAATTACAATGAAATGTCATGACACTTCTGCAAGCTGGGAGGATTTGGAGAAACCTATTCTCTCTCTTGCTTCTGCTTTTGTTGTTCGTTGCTGCAGGTAAAGCAAGAGGAACTCCTTCATCACACCTTCCATGGGTAAGCTACTTCCTATTTATGCTACTAGAATTTCAAAGAGCTTAAAGTAGGAATTGAGCTACCAAGTGAAGGAAAACTCGTCTCTCTTGTTTACACATATCCTGTGTTTGAGTATTTTCTAGCTCTTTGTAAAAATAAATGATAAAACAAAACAAAAAGGCTTGTTTGCTTGTCTTAACATTAAACACAGGCACAGCTAGAATTTCACAAAGGTTATTCATACTATCAATTTTTCACTGAGATTAATTGATCTTTCAGTACTGTGAACTAATAAGGCTTTCAAGGAACTGTACAGTATTAATTAGAAAGGGGAGCTCTCAATGGTTGCTAAGAAACAAGTATATATTTGTAATCACTTTTTTACCCCCTAGCAGTGATGCCTTGTCATAGACTCAAGAATGTTTCCCTCGGAACAAATCCCTGTCATTTTCAATTAGCAGGCTAAGAATTTAAAAGCTAATTGCTGATTAGTATAACGAGATAGGAGGGGGTATGTCTGCTAAAGTAAAGGTAGAGAATCACAAGCAACATGTATATTAAAGCGTTAACCAGGACATGCAGGTCTGAGCACGTTGAATTAGAAGGGTCCATAGCATGGTTTTAGTCTAGGCCAACTAACAACCTCCCAGGGAAAGCCCAGATATGGTTCAGGGGGTACTATGACCAGGCAGCATTTCCAGTAGATAATTCTCATGCAGCCACCCTCTTTTAGGAGATACAAGACACGAAATTTGTCATGCTGGTTGCCTTTAAGGCTAGCAAAGAGTCCCTTTATTTGGTCTGCTTTATTTGCAGCTATAGATATAGCCATAGAAACCTGAAAAATCAATGCATAAATACTACTACTACTAATAATAATAATAACAACAACAATAATATCACCTATGAATTTTTCCTCAAAACCAACACTTTTTTTTAAATGCCATCTCAGATCTGACCAGCTTTGTGATGTGTAATTGCATTTCTTTATTTTAAATACTCCCTAGTCCATTGCTATATGTGCCATGGAAAACAACCTGCTAAAATCCTGTGCAGAACTTTGTTTATGTGAATTGTTCCCTTTACTGCCATGTGGCTACTTCCCATGAGTGAAGTTAGGCATGTGTTGAAGCATTTATAGAAGGACTTAATGGACTACATAGGAATATGGGGAAATCAACTGAATCCAGAGCACTTCCAAAACATGCAGAATAATAAAACTTAGAGAATTTTTTTCTATTTTCCATAGAAAGGCTTACTTGTAAAAACAAAGAAAGAGTTTTAAACAAAAACACTATATTTAAATTAACATTCCTTTTAAAGCAGTATCTGTACATGAAGAATGTCCTTCAGCTTTTATGAAAGATATTTTTACAGGGCTCTGCACAGATTGTTTTTTGGTCCAAAGACAAAAAATCCAAAGTTGATTTGGATCAAATCCAAAGATGAAAAATGGGCAAGTGATAAATCACAGAGGAAGACAGTGAGAGAGAAGTACCTGGATCACTTGGAAAGCTGGGAAGCAACGAAGCAATGCATGCTTCGGAATTATATAAAAGGACATCTAGGAACAAAGAAAGTTGTCCACAGATACTGGCTGTAAGACTCAGTCTTGGGAAACATCCTGAAATGGAGCTGATAGCATGGCAGGTGTTGGACTAAGTGCAATCTCCAAGATGATATTGTCACCAAAGGACTGATGAGATCTTCAGCTGTCTGAACGTGTTGATTTGAGGTATATGCTATCATACACGTGTTTGAAGCGGCTCTGACCACTACGACAATACAGTGCCCACTTCTGGATAGACGACAGATTTTGATACACTGGAAAGGTCTTAAAGCATCACAGGAGTGATGACAGAGTTTGAGGACAGACCTTACAGAGAGCAATTCAGGAGCTCACTCTGGTTAGCTTAGCAATAAAAAAACAGAGATGACTTCCTTAATCACAGGCTGTGAAAGTTTGAAATTCTAAATTACTGGAATTTCTAAAGCTGATTGAAAAAGATTTGTTATTGTCTGCTGATTGCATTTGTTTTTACCTTATTTACATGATGGATTTATTTTTGTCTCAATGCACAGCTTATTTTCAGGAATGTAAGAGAGGCGTTGCCTTCCTCTGAGGCAACAGAAGCAGCAGCATAATTAGTTATGCTGAGATGGATCACAGCTAGGGGCAAGGAATTGTGTCTCATTAGAAAGCCTTGATCCAAGGTTAAACCCTCTATCAGATCTGTCAGGATTGAATTTTTATTTGAATGAGTCTGGCAGGTTGTTTTTCTAGGATTTCATTTAAAGCACAGGATCTGGCCCATTTCCAAGGCTCTGTGTATTAGTTTTACACAGATCCTTTGCCACTGCAGGAGGATCACTGATCTTGGTCTTTCTTGCTGCCTTCCTCTGGTCATAGGATCTGATTTACAGTAAGTTGAGGCATACTTTATGCGCTCTGTGGATTCTCCACCTATTATACAGCTTCCAGGGATCATGGAGATCTGGATTTGCTGGTCCAGGAATCATTTCCCATCCTGTACTTTCTTTTTCTTGAGTCCATATGGGAACAAGTAGTTGACTCTTCAATATAACAGAAAAATGATGTGTTTCAAAGGCTAAAAGGGAAAGTAAACTATTTCAGGTTAGAATTAAAGTAAATTTTCTCAATATGAAAATATTTAACTTATTAGAACAGCTTACCCTGGACTGTTATAGATACCCTGTTATTGTCATTTTTTTGCATATAATCTTTTAAAACTTCAAAAGGAGAGAACTTAGGATGGCTGTATTGGCTGTGCATGGCAAGCCAAACTAAGTGACAACAGCCACCTATTCTGACTTCATAACATGTCGCACTTTTTACCTTGCGAAATTACAGACGTATCAAACCTAACCTGGGCCTAGGGGAAGGTGTAAAATGCACACTCTTTTTTGCATTCTTTCACCTCTTTCAATATATTCTTTATATGACCAGACTATGTCAAGGCATAAGCAAAATATACTTTTTCTGGGGGAGCTAGACAGCCAAAGATAGCAAAACAACCTCACTATTTACACGGAGACTACCATAGCTTGGAAGACCAGTCTGGCACCTGCTTCTGCAGAACAGCAGCATCTTGCAGCAGCAGCAGTCACTTCCCAACTCCAGCACAACCCCAACGTCTTACACTTGGTATTTCTACATGAAAGTTTACTTAATTTTTTCTGTTATCCTATGCAATTTGTCTTATATGAAGATAAACAGTAGTGATTATTTCTGTAACAAAATTTCTGAAGACTTATTGTTTTGTGGTCAGGTAGTGGCCAAGCCAAATATTAAACACTATCTATTATTACCTCAGAGTATTACTCCTCTTTGGTCATTAAGAACTTAGAAACAGGTCTGTACTGTTTAATTAGCTCTCTCTTATTATCCTACTGCCATACAGTCATAGTAGACATGGTATTAAACTGAGAATGGCAATTATTTTTATCTACTACCTTTTAATGGACTAATCTTTGCTTGTATAAGAAAAGCTTAAAGGAAACATATTGCTAATTTTGAAGAAAACCAGACTTGCCTTACTACCCCTTGTTACATTTTTGTCCTTTCAAAGGAAAGCTTCTATTAAACACAGTCATTCCTTATCTATCTCATTATTTCACACTCTTTGTGAAGAACATCTTGACCAGATAAAGAAAACGTGAGCCAATTAAAGTAAGTTACTGATGGGACCCCTAAACCACCTGTGTAATTAAGACCAGACATTTCATTTATTCTTTTGACTTCTAATGTGAACCAGAAAAGTGTCCTCAAAACTTTCTGCCACCAGAAGCAAGCAGACTGCAACTTTGTCCTTTATGTAAGCCTTTCACTTTCCATTTAAGCTCTGAACCTCCTCCAGCCATTTCCAGGTCTCCTCCAGACTTCTGACTCCTTCCCATCCATATCTCAGTAACAATCCCCAAATAATCATCTTTAATAACAACAGTCTGGAATATTAGGCCCTCTTTTTTTCCTAATTCCCATAGCTGCAGCATCCTCTGACCTAGTGGCCATTTATCCTCACTCCTCTCCTCAGCCATCTTCTTGAGTCACAAGGTAGCCATCGCTCAAGGATGCAATGAAGCCAGGAAATACAGAGAGTGTAGTGTCTGCTCAGATGCAGCAAAGCCACTCCTAAGCATCCAGCGTGCAGGCCAAAGGGAGACCAGAGGGGTGCAGTGCAAAAGTCAGCTTCAGGGTTCATTAAGTTCAAGAGGATGGCTGGAATTGTTTTTCTCTCAGCACCTGAAGTAGAAGCTAATCAAATACTTAAGTTATCTGGCAATGAAACAACCCAATCAATTTTCAGCGTCCTAACCTCTGGGGAAGAAATGGTTAAAATTAGACAGGTCCGTAACCCCCTGAGAAGGACTGCTTTCCTTGTCAGTAATTACCCTCCCTTGTCCAGCACCTGGGTTCTAACACTGGTTTTTAATCAGGGCCCCACTTAAAGTTAATCATTATATTATCAATTATTATATTATTATCATTTACACAATACTTAAAATAGCTCCTGGAATAACCCCCACTCACATCAAAGCTCCATTTTACCTGGAATAGTACAGATGTGTAACAAAAACAACAGCTCCTCCTGTCCAGAGTTCACTTTTTATGGAGCACTGGAAGAAGACAGAGCGGAGAAATTTTATGGGAAGACAAAGTATAGGAAACAAAATGATTTAGCAGAAATTAGAGGATTTACAGATGCCGAGTGGAGAAGCTTGTGAAACTGGAGGATGTTTAATGGTCCAGTTTAACCATGATGCAGAACATCTGATTGTCCTTCCCTCGGCCAAGAACAGCCACTTCGTTGCTGTTTCTTTTATCCTCCTCCCTAAGGACCGCTGCTGGCCACCTCTGGCCTCGGTCCAGACAGTGTGACGTGTCCCATCCACAGGCTGTGGGCTGCTGGTGACACACTGGAGCAGACTCCTGAGCCTGCCTCCGCCTGTCCGGAGCAGGAGTTGTGAGTACATCCATTGTCCCACTGCAGGGTGTTCATAAGTCTCACAACCTCATGCAGGAAAGCAAATAATAGCATGTGGGCAGCTCTTTCTTACAGGAGCTTCTGTTGTTCTCCCGAACAGCTGTCTGGCACCTCGAGCTGCTAAAGAGATGCTGTTTCTGTTCATCTTTTTTTTGCCAAGGAAAACCTAACAGTCCAAGATGATCCCTGAACCCTACACATCAGGAGTCAGGTGGGTCTGCACTGTGCAAAGGAGCTTTCTGGCCCTGATCACAGTGACCATACCCTTCTCTTAGATTAAGTCTCTAGATGCATGCAGGACATCCGTAATTGTTCACATGAGGTTTTTTTCTCCTGTGTGCCCCCATTCCAGTGACACTTGATGACAATTATTGACATGAAAAACCTGTAATGAGAGGTTATGCCACACCTGTCATGACAGCCACGTCACAGCTATACCACTGCTTTATGGAACCAGCCATCATCATGCTGTTGAGTATGCAAGGCCAGGGTACTGCTAGGTCACTGTCGTCACAACATCATGAGTAAGGTGTTCCATGAGAGTCTCTCTTGGTTCTCCTACCCTCCGTCTTCTGAGGGTCTATTCAAAAGCAGTTCTTGAAGTAATTGGTTTTTGCAAGAACCTAAGGGCAGCCTTTCCCAAAAACATAGTGTATAGCTTTTATATGAATGTCAGACTGCCTCAGGTCACCAAAAAAAAGGTTACAGTTAATCATGCTCTGATGTTGGTGTTCAACCTACTAAATATCACAGATGTCATCTTAAAAATTTCACCTGAAAATCTCTGCTAGATTAATATTGCAGTTATCTTAAAGCAGAAGCCTACTGAAAGAAATATTAAAACACAAAGAAATTTTTGTGTTGCATTTTACTACAACCACTTTGGCTTTGCTGAACTTATACTCAATACTAATGCAGAGTTCTGCCTTCTTTCTAGTGCTCTCTACATACGCTGACACAAATGTTGTTATTAGTTAACTAGCATGACAGGAGAAAAAACAGGTAGAACAAGCAATACTTTAAAAAATGGTTATCACCCTCTCTGCTCAAACCAACCTTCCCCATGTGGTTATCAACCCAGCAGGAAATTCAGCAGACAGGGTGGAGGAGATAGATAGGGATAGGTAGATATTAAGATGTATGTAAACCATTTACAAAGCACTGCTGTAAAATACTGTGACTACAGCTACTATTTTGTTGTTTAAGCAGTAACTGAGCGGGGAAGCCATTCCCTAACAATCAATGAATCATAACTCTGCCAGGACAATCAATCTCTGTCACAGAATCCATTATTTAGAGGGGGAAGTGGTTACAAGAAAAATCCTGTAAGCAGTTTGGAAGATAAACTGAGAAAAGAAGTTGCTAAGGGCCGTCTTCTAAATGGATATGAATTAGTCACTTACGAAGCCTGTGGCTCAGCATCGCCTTATACCAGCTGAGATTACAGATTCGTATGTTGAAAAACTGGTACAAAATCTTCTCACTGACATAGGGACAATGGTCCATTAAAGGCATTTATCCTAACAACTAGTAACTTGTCCATCAAATGTGGAGTTCGGTCTCAGCCATTCATCAAGTTTCTGACAACATTTTTACATAACCACACATATAAATCCGCATTCATCTCGAAGTGAACTGTACTTCAAAGGCCAGAATCAGATTTCATGTTACTGAAACTTGAACCTACCTATCCAGGTAGGTCTCTTATTCACACAGAGCAGCATTTTAATCCCCAAAAGGTGCAGTGGGTGGACTTCTGCAAAAAGGTGTATGTGAAATAAGGCCCCACAGGTGATGTGATATTTCACAATGCAATACCTAGAGGTCAAGTACTGAAGTCACAAGTCAGGTGTCCAGTTCAAGGGCTGGAGATTGTACAGCAAAGTTAGACACCCTGCAAATTGTGCGTAGGAAGGAGAGGCTCCAACATCCCACCCACCAGCACTGAGATGCCCCCACACTCAAGAGGAAACACCAGAGAAATGCAAGCCCATCGGATAGACACACATCTTCAAAATTGGGTCCAGGTATCTCTGCAAAATAAGTATTTAGAGCCCCAGCCATGTCTACCTCCTCTTCAGTAGCTTAGTGGTAGGACACTTTCCTAGGAAGAGACACCTGAAAGTAAGATTCAGAGTCCCAAATTGCTCCATTAATGTATTCCTCTGTCTTCAGCAGAGAACAGCAGCTGAGTGTAGTCTCTTGTAAGTACTGTGCACTATACATCTTTGTAAATGTTCAGCAGAATATTAAAGTGAATTTGCTGGATCATCTATCCCTGTTCTTTCATGCCACAGGCAGCCACATCACATAATCTTTCACATGGAGTCATACAGCTTTCATGAATTAACCAAAGTCTGCCCTTAACAGAGTATTTTATTCTCGTTCTCTTTACCACAAGAAAGTTGTAAAACCTTAAACCTTGTACTAACTAAACCAAAAACCAAATTCACAGAAAGATAGATTATACCTGTTTGTTCTTGTGCCAAAGTTGGCCTTTAACTAAAATATCTGAACTCATTAGGAGATGCTTTTACTCCTGAAATACTTACTGAAAGAAATGTATCTTCTCTTAATCTTGGCTGTGCTCAAGTGAACAAGTCAAAATCTGTTGTGTGAGGAGACATAAAAAGCTCCTTCATTTCTGTGATACTCATAGTAACTCTCTCTGCAAGTCTTTTGGCTTTAAAGCTCTTTTTCCTTGACTGTAACTATTGTAAACAATATTCCTCATGTGACCTGCTCAGCACCTTGCATGCTTTCTACCTGAAATCCCTCAGCTGATACATCCCAAACTCATATTTGCCTTTTCACAGTTTATTCCCACTCATGCTGCATAGTTACCCTGTGATCAATTAATATATCTAGATCTTTCCTTTCCACTGTTTCTTTCAGCTGATAGGTTCCCAGTTTGGGTTTGTAATTATTTCATAAGCTCATCCCAGGTCTCCTATTCTAACCCTGCTCATCACACACTTCTTCCTGTGTGACAGCCCAATTTCCGTATACTTCCAACAGCTCTGTGCCAGATTTGCTACTGAATTCCAGCAAGATTTGAGGCATTGCATTTACACTGACTTCATGCCCTAGGTGTACCTGTGTAAATGGGTACAGAATCATGACACATTTGATGATGATAAAAGGGCACACATACTGCTTAGTATTAGTTTTAAGCTTTTGTTGCTTTGTTTTGTTTGTTTTGGGGGAGTTGTTGTTCCTAGGCCTATGTAGAAGGATGTACAGGCAGCACATTCCTAACAGAGATTTATAATTAATTCACATCACATTTGACAGTGTAGTTAATTATATTTCTCAGACAATTCCCAGAAACTAAAATACCTAATTATCAATGTAAAATAAGTCTTTACACATTTAAGGAAAAAAGACTCAAATAGTCATAAATACAGTTATTCATCCATCTACAGTTTCTGCTATTAAGAACTGTCAACCAGACAACGCATGGCATCAGGTAACATTTTTCATATTTGGAAAATGGAGACTGATAAACATGTGCCCAGAGTCCTAACACTGTGAAGATCTAAAACAAATCATTGCTTTCACTATAGGAATTTGGTAGTTTCATGACCCATGATATTTTAATTTCGTTCCATTTACCTATACGTGGGATTATTGAGCCCACTCCATTTATTCACAGTGTTGCGGGGCTGTCAAGGCAAACTGGATTGCTCACAGAATACCTGCACAGAGGGGAGAAATCGCACAAGAAAAAAATAGAGAGAGAAGCCAATAAAAGGAAAACATGAATAAAGCATTGATAACTGGTGCACCATGGCACTGAAAAGGGAACAGTATTAACGATATATTTTCTTAACATCTTGCTGCACGTACAGATCTTGCTCAAGAGCTTCAAATAAGACATATTACCACCCGAACTGAATGCAAAGAAGAATAGTTTAGCATTCAAAGGCTCATCATTCGTTAGGGCTGAGGACAAATGGCTCAACTTAGTCCATGTAGGAAAACTCTATTCCGCTCCAAAACATGCTGGCTTTGTCCATGCTGCTTTCTGGAGGACAGTCCCTGGCCCAGACTATCCCTCACTTTCTCACGGATCCAAACATTGCCGGGAATCGTGCTAACAACTAAACCCCTGCCTACCAGTACTTTAACCACATTTTTACAGACACAGTCTAAGGAATCAGTTCTGTTCCTGGTTCCGCTTCATATTCTTGCACACTCAGGGACAAATTGCTTCAGATCTGACTCTGCTCCCTTAGTAGGGATGAACTCTCCACATCTCAGNGAGGGGTTCTCTTCTGCTACACCTAGGAGCATCAGAACAACTCACAGATAAGCCAATGTAGTGCCTTTGTTTCTTTCTCATTTCTGAAATTTCAAAAGCCAAAGAAGCCAAAGGGCAATTTGTAAGTGCTGCTTTAGAGAGGTGGAGAAAAAGCCAGTTCCAGTGTGAAATACAGATAGGAGGTGACACTCATCCTTGTGTTAGCTTTGGTTTTCCTTTGCAGGTACTGACCATCTGTCCAAATAGGCTGTAGTTACACTTCAGATGTGAATGAAAACTTGCAAATTGAAGTCATCCTTACGTCAAGATGTAATCAAATTTTGAAGAGTCAGAAATGTTGTAAAGTATTATCAATTTTTTTAGAGATTTTGTACTTGTCAGACTAGTTCTTTATAAAGTAGGGTGGTGTCTAGATGAACAGACCTCTGATATTCACTCCCTCAGTGAGCTGGTTTGCACATTTGGCAATCAATAGCCAGGTCAGATGGAGCTTTGAGTAACCAAGACTTTTTCCTTATAGCGTGCAACTCCAGAATGTCCAAATACTAAAAAAAGTAACAAAAATGAGAAAAATAGATTTTCAAATTGAAAAAAAAAATCAAAGTATCTGGGGAAAAGAACAGAAGACAAACTATATATACCACTCCCTCCCCACTAACGGTGGGTGGCCTCCTCCTACACTTGGTTGCAGCCGGTTAAGTGACTCTGTCTGGCAGCAAACTCTGCACAGTCCCGTTTGGTACCAAGAAATTTCCTGTGATCAGTTCTGTGTCCTGGTTGCTTACCCTCCACTTTGATTGTGATCTTGCACCATCTAC
>VYZW01048106.1:5681-33934 GCA_013401315.1 Balaeniceps rex | reverse complement strand
GGCTATTCCATACCTTATGACGT
Source organism: Balaeniceps rex (assembly GCA_013401315.1). NCBI lineage: Eukaryota > Metazoa > Chordata > Aves > Pelecaniformes > Balaenicipitidae > Balaeniceps > Balaeniceps rex. Next base: position 33,911 of record VYZW01048106.1, on the reverse strand, counting down.
CGTGCTCAGTATATAAGCTGTGTGGAGTTGGCAGGGGGGCAGCAATCGCTGCTGGGGACTGGCTGGGCATCAGTCGGTGGGTGGTGGGCAATTGCATTGTGCATCACTTGCTTTGTATATTATTATTATTAATTATTATTATTATTGCTACTACTACTACTATTTTACTTTATTTTATTTCAATTATTAAACTGTTCTTATCTCAATGCACGAGTTATCTCACTTTTACTCTTCCGATTCTCTCCCTCATTCCACTGGGGCAGGGGGAGTGAGTGAGTGGCTGTGTGGTGTTTAGTTGCTGACTAGGGTTAAACCACAACAGACATAAAGGGAGCTTATTCTATGTAAAATTCACACAACATGGGAATTTTTAATGTAAATATATTGTATTGCCTCCCTACTTCTCGTTCCTTCTCTGACGGTTTAGATGAGGAATTCCAACAAGCCCATACATTTATAAAAAGTCCAATTAGGCTTTATATTTTATTGTTGGGGGAGCAGGGTTATTTTCACACAAAGTAGTCTGGATTTCTGCTTTAATAACTTTATCCACAAAAATCATTGCAATTTTAAAATTAATGAAACTCCTTGTAAGTTTTATATATACTAAATCAACCCGTTGGGACTGGATTCAGTGGTCCAAGAAACCAAAGTAGTTCAAATGCATACTCTTTGAGATTTCTGTTTAAGTGATGGCCATTTTAATTAAGTCAAACACACGGTCATTTTGCTAGTATTTCCTGCCAAGAGAAAAATCTGCAATGTCCAAGCTTTTTCTTTAATGCTCTGAGCTGCCAATATCTCCTGAATTGACAATAGTGTCTATGTAAGCTGAATAGTCTGAATCAGCATTGACTTGCAGTCATATTTGACCTTGTTGTCCTTTATTTCCCTAGAAGTCTCAAAAACCAAAGCAAATGCTGCTATAATTCTGACCAGTCTTCAATGAAACCCATGTAGAACCGTATCTTTTGGAAAACAAAAGCGAATATTAAATGGCAATTAAGGTCCTTTTGATAAGCATAGTGGTAGGAAAACTCAATATATGTTTCCTTTACAGGATAGATTGAAGACAATTTAAGTCAGAGGCTCTAAGAGTAGAATATCATTGTTTGCAACAGGTACATTTCTCTTGATGACCCTTTGAGACCTTGGCCTAGATGCTATAACCTTTTGATATACCTGACCTGATATTTTTGTGCAATTCTTTCAGATAAATGAAGCACATGATACATTTATTTTCAATATCTTTGAATCTATGATTTGGAAGATTAAGAGATAATGGAAGTACTTGTTTCTTTGTCAGTGAGGGTGCTTGATAGAGAAGAATTTTGGAAAAAAAAAAACATAAACCTTATCATTCCAGGTCAAAGATAGGATGAGAGGATATTAGGACTCATACAAAGCCAGGCTGTGGAGTAGGGAGGTGAGCGACGCCAGGGCTTGAACATGTATCCTAACTCTGGTACTCTGAAATGCCAAGTTAGATGCTTCCACTGTTTCTTAAAATTTATCCTACATACAGAAGTTGTAGTATTTTTGATCTCCTCATACCATTTTAAGTGTGAGCCCATTTTTTTTCATTCCAGTCCACCAACTCAGTCTCAGCAGCAAAAAAAGCCAAAACACATCTATTCTTCCTATTTTTGTGGTATGGTAATCACCATTTTTGGCTATAATTCCTTGGTTTGTGTGCATAGTACCCAAAAATCCCTTGATGGTCTCCCATTATGTATTGGTCATACCTGTAGCTTCCTAACTCCACATGATCAGTTGGATATAACACAGTTTGGCAGTATAGAAAGCAGGTCTTCTCTTGTGTTGCAGTCATTGGAAACAAGGATTATGTCTTTGATAAGGAAATGGAGCAGTGCCTGGAGCAGTTAGATTTGCAATGACAGCAGTGAACTTAAATGAGAATAAAGGTAAACGTCTTTCTATCTTGCTGACATACAATACGAGCTACTGCCTCATCAAGCTGTTTTTCATTTATCTTGTTAGATTCTCACGCTTTCATTTTTATGCTCTCCTGCAATTATCACTATGTTCTGAGCAGATTAACAAACTATTTTTGAAGAAAAAAACAAACAAAAAACCATATGCTTCTCAGAGGAAGAAGAGCACATGTATTCAGAGTCACAGACTAGTACTGTGGTGTACTTTTCAAATTGTTAGACGTTGTTATCTTCCAATCTTCTATTTATATGTATGTAGTTTGTTTTAAATCAGAAGCGTTTTCAATATGTTGTTGGGGAAGGAGAGGAGGATTGTTGGGGGCGGGGGGGGATATTTATTTATTTATTTATTTATCATTTGAAAGCAAGGTTTGCCTTATAAAACATGAGCCGTGGCGCTTGAAAATGCCTCACAGAAAATCATCACCTTGAGGAAAGCAAACTGTCCAGCTACTACTTTGGTGAAATTAAATGCCGTGACTAATGCCAGCAATTATCCTTCTTTATTAATAGCTATAAAGGACCTATTTGTTTCCATGTTGGTGCTTACCAAATTGATCTCTGTTTTAGTGAGTACTGAAGTGCAGATTTATTAGTGTTCCTCTCAGTATTGGAGCAGGAGAGAGCAGCAGAGCCAGATCTGCTCAGAGAAAAGTTAAATGGAGTTTTTTTGCAACTACAAATTTATGACACAGAACTGACATCTGGGAGGGGCTGCAATGATGACTGCTGAGAGCCTGGTCACTGCAATAACAAGATCAGAGCACAACATCATCAGTGTAAGACCGTCTACTTAATGCCTGATTCAGCTGAAACTACTAGAAGATTAAACTGAAGGACACCACACATGAAGCCTTACAATGTAGCTATTTAATGCTTTATGGAGTGAAAGTTGCATGAATTGAATAAGAGCAATGTAAAAGAGAGAGACCAATAGTGACAGTGCAGATACAGCATGTCTCTCATTTAGCTCTAATGTCACACACCAGGCAAAATTTGCCTTTCATTTAAAATGCAGATTTCAGCAGAGGCACTAGGAAGGCATTGTATTAATACCAAACTAATGAAGAAGATGTTAGTAAGTTCCCTTTTTATTTTTTGGCTCATGCTAGAGCTAAGTACTACTACAGTCACCTTTTACTTTGAGGAGATTTAATTACGATAATTATCTTTAATTTTGCATTAATTAATGTGCCTCAAAGGAATACGTTAAGGTAGCATCCTTAAGGTCCAGACTCTGTATGCAAATAAAACAGATACAATTAAATGCTTTGTGATTTGTACTTCTTATCATAATAGTTAGGATGAAATCTTGAAACGCAAATCTAACCAGTCATAAATTTCAATCTGACCTGACAGAACACTTACAAATGTTCCAAGGGTACTTTTTATTTTTAAAAGAAAATAATGCATTTAGCTAAAAGTATGAACTGCAGCAAAGTCTTTTTTATACTGCAGACATCTAAGCATTTTTTCAATATGAGTATTTATTTTGTTATGAATATTCATCAATGACATAGACAGCGAGATCGAGTGCACCCTCAGCAAGTCTGCAGACGACACCAAGCTGAGTGGTGCAGTTGACATGCCTGAGGGATGGGATGTCATCCAAAGGGACCTGGACAGGCTGGAGAGGTGGGCCTGGGTGAACCCAATGAAGTTCAACAAGGCCAAAGGTAAGGTCCTGCACCTGGGTTGGGGCAACCTCCCAGTATCAATACAGGCTGGGGGATGAAGGGATTGAGAGCAGTCCTGTGGAGAAGGACTTGGGGGTACTGGTGGAAGAAAAGCTGGACATAAACCAACAGTGTGCGCTTGCAGCCCAGAAGGCCAACCGTATCCTGGGCTGCATCAAAAGAAGCATGGCCAGCAGGTCGAGGGAGGTGATTCTGCCCCTCTACTCTGCTCTGGTGAGACCCCACCTGGAGTACTGNACAAGGACTAATGGTTTTAAACTAAAGGAGGGGAGATTTAGGCTAGATATAAGGAAGAAATTTTTTACACTGAGGGTGGTGAAGTACTGGAATGGGTTGCCCAGAAAGGTAGTGGAGGCCCCATCCCTAGAAACCTTTAAGGTCAGGTTGGACGGGGCTCTGAGCAACCTGATCTAAAGATGTCCCTGCTTACTGCAGGGAGGTTGGACTAGATGACCTCTAAAGGTCCCTTCCAACCCAAAACATTCTATGATTCTGTGATTCATCATATTTTATGTTACAGCATTGCTTTTTTAGGCCTTTAGGCCTAATTGGAACCACTGTACTATTGCATAAGATACAGTCCTGGCCATGACAAAGCACATGAAGAATATGAGAAATGCCAATTTATATCCAACACACAAAGGTACAGAGATTTCCCTAGGTCTTATGGGGGACTCAGAAAAATTTCAGTCAACTCCATAACTTCAGGGTCCTGTAAGGTCATGCTTGAACTCAAATTCTTGCATAAGGTAAGGTTGTTGTCCAAAATATCCATACTCTTCAAACACAGATCTATTTCTAGTATTCACAGTGCATGATGCACAGTATTTGACTACTTTCTGCTGTAAATTTATGTATTCTTTTGGGAAGTGGAGCTAGGGACATCTCACAGTTGAGTAACCTATTGCCACTAGTATATGAGAATAAATCAAAAAATCATTTCAAGCATTAACATACCTGAAGCCACTAGCATTTCAGGTTTGCAAAGGTATTTGGACTCCTAAAGAAGGAGAAAAATACCTGATGGGGTTAGCAAGGGTGCTTAGGTGCCTAACTTCAATTTTCATAAGATAAATGGTATAAATACCTTTTAAAAGGCTTTCCTTGGGTGCTACTTTTAAATCTTCAGCCAATGGTCTTGATTCTACTCACTCTAAAATCATTAATAAAAGTCGCATTCGTTGGGGAAAATCAAGCACTTACTGTATCTGTGTCACGAAAGAGGGTAACTGGTATCTCATATGAGCAGAACAGCTTCAGTTTGAAGTAACAATGATCTACAAAGTACACAACCTGTCTAGAAAGCACACCCAAAGTCCATCCTGTGCACACTGCACATAAACGTCATTCTGAGCTTCTGCACACCTCAATCTATTCAGTCATATTAGGGAAACAGTTGCTGGATCAGAGTTTGCACAAACAACTTTGAGGCTAGTTACAGATTAAAAAGAAAAAAGAAAAGAAAAATAGAAGTTGCTACTACAAATGCTGATAAGAGTAGTCAGTACTTGAAGTGCCTGTTATTATTAATCCCCCAGGTTTGAGCTATGGAGTTGTTATCAAGATGAACAGACATTGTTAATAAAATTGAAACTTACTGTACCGTCATCTAGGGAACCATTCATATAATAGAAAGATTGACTTTAATCTAATCAGTGAACACATGGAAAAAATACAAATTGTTTCATAACATGGGGTTATTTGAATGCTTTACTCCCAGATGGTGTTCATATATTCAGGTTCTCCATTCTTTCCAAGGTGAAAAACAAAAGTAAACATAGAAAAAAATCAGTTGTTTGCTCTTATTGAGACCATGTTGAATACTTTAAATATAATCTCTTCAAACCATGAACCCTTCCTCTTACTAAAAGTCATTCTGTAATCACAAGAAATCTCCTCTTTTCTCAGGCAAACTAGGCTGTTTTCCCCAGTTTATCCAGGAGAGTAAATCAAGTCAGTGACGTTTCAGTTTCAACACTATTGAAAGCAAATAGAGAGGAGGGGAGAGGAGGGGAGGGGAGGCGAGGCAAGGCGAGGCGAGGCGAGGCGAGGTGAGGCAAGAGCGATTACAAGTTTTGCCTGATTGCCTTATTGGCTACCAGAAGTCTGGTCCATTAGTAGTATGTTTAAAGATCCCATAGTCAGATCAGAGAAACTGCCTTAACTTTGTTATATTTGTGTTATTAATGTCTCCCTTCTCTGCACACACTATCATACCTATTTTAGGAGAAAAGAGTTATCCCTACAGTAGTATTACACTTTTCAAGAATATTAAGGAAAGTTCAAACACCAGGAAAATCACAGAAATTGTGAAATTGAATAGTCATGGGGAAAGACAGTCTCTTGGTAATATTGCAGGCACTCACTAATTTTATAAGATCCATCAGCAGTAGTGAGTCTGATGTGCACTTGACTCCTATTTTTACAGATAGCCATGTCACAACTCAGTCTCTCAACATTCTACAAAGATATCACACCTGCCCCCTAAAGGCCTCACATGTGCCACTCTCTCATGCTGTGTCCTCAAGACCTCTGATCCTCAGCGTTTCCTTGCACAAAGCCTGAGCAGACAGGCTACAATGTCTGCCTCAGCCTCACTGCTCTGCCAAACATGTCAAGCATTCAGAGCAGATTGCTGAAGAAATCCATCCACTAGGGAACACATGTGAACTCTTACAATTCTTAGGGAAAGGAAGACGATGAGCAATTTCAGGATGTCACTATGTGCATGCTCTGGATAACATTAGTCAATGGGTTCTTTTAAACAATAATTTTGGCAGAAATTCTGCAGGTTCACTGCTCTGCATGGAATGACCATGTCAAAGTATAAATTAAAACCCTTCTTAGTCAAACTAAAACAGAAAACCAAAATGCATAGGCAGTGGAGGCAGGGATACACATCCTGGGGAGGTTATAGGGATATGGCCTGGGAGTGCAGGGAGGCAATCAGGAAAGCCAAGGCACAGCTGGAGCTGAACTTGGATAGGGAAGTAAAAATAACAAGAAAGGTTTCTTCAGGTACGTAGGACAACAAAGGAACATGAAAGAAACTGTACCTCCCCGATGAGCGAAATTATAGACCTGGCTACAACTGACGCGGAGAAGGCTGAGATACTCAACAACTTATTTGCCTCCGTCTTTACTGGCAAGTGCTCTAGCCACACCTCCCAATTCACAGAATCCAAAGGCATGGACTGGGAGAATGAAATACTGCCTACTGTAGGAGAAGATCAGGTTCAAGACCCTCTAAGGAAACTGAAGGTGCACAAGTCCATGCAATCTGATGAGATGCGTCCGAGGGTCCTGAGGGAACCGGCAACTTGAAGCTGCTAAGCCACTCTCCATCATATTTGAAAAGTCAAGGCAGACTGGTGAAGCTCCCAGTGATGGGAAAAGGGGAAACATTACCCCCATTTTTAAAAAGGGAAAAAAAGAAGACCTGGGGAACTACAGGCCAGTCAGTCTCACCTCTGTGCCTGGCAAGATCATGGAACAGATCCTCCTGGAAACTATGTTAAGGCACATGGAAAACAGAGAAGTTATTGGTGACAGCTAACATGGCTTCACTAAGGGTAAATCATGCCTGACAAATTTGACAGCCTTCTACAACAGGGTTACAGCACTGGTGGACAAGGGAAGAGTGACTGACATCATCTACCTGGATTTGTGCAAAGCATTTGATACTGTCCTGCACAACATCCTTGTCTCTAAAATGGAGAGACATGGATTTGACAGGTGGACCACTTGGTGGATAGGGAATTGGCTGGATGGTTGCACTCAAAGAGTTGTGGTCAAAAGCTCGATGTCTAAGTGGAGACCAGTGACGAGTGGTGTTGCTCAGGGGTCCATATAGGGATTAGTGTTATTTAACAGCTTATTAAGGGAAAAGGACAGTGGGATTGAGTGCACCCTCAGCAAGTCTGCAGATGACACCAAGCTGAATGGTGTGGCTGGTACTCTAGAGGGAAGGGATGCCACCCAGAGGGACCTTGACAGGCTAGAGAGGTGGGCCCATGTGAACCTGATGATTTTCAACAAGGCCTGCAAGGTCCTGCACCTGGGTTGGGGCAATCCCAAATATGGACGCAGGCTGGGCGATGAGTGGACTGAGAGCAGCCCTGCAGAGAAGGACTTGGGGGTACTGATGGAAGAAAAACTGAATATGAGCCAGCAATGCGTGCTTGCAGCCCAGAAAGCCAATCACATCCTGGGCTGCATCAAAAGAAGTGTGGCCAGCAGGTCGAGGGAGGTGATTTTCCCCCTCTACTCTGCTCTGGTAAGACCCCACCTGGAGTACTGCATCCAGCTCTGGGGCCCACAGCATAAGAAAGGCATGGACCTGCTTGAGTGGTTCCAGAGGAGGGCCACGAAGATGATCACGGGGCTGGAGCACCTCACCTACGAGGACAGGCTGAGAGAGTTGGCGTTGTTTAGCCTAGAGAAGAGAAGGCTCCAGGGAGACCTTATGCAGCTTTCCAGTACTTAAAGGGGGCCTACAGGAAAGATGGGGAGGGACTGTTTATCAGGCAGTGTAGTGACAGGAGGAAGGGTAATGGTTTTAAACTGAAAGTGTTCAAGGCCAGGTTGGATGAGGCTTTGAGCAACCTGATCGAGTGGAAGCTATCCCTGCCCATGGCAGGTGGCAGGGAGATTGGAAATAGGTGATCTTTAAGGTCCCTTCCAACCCAAACCATTCTATGTTTCTATGATTCTCCTTTATGTGGATTTCCCAATCTGTCCTCCTTCCCATCTTCAGTATAGTCTAAGTTCTTTGCACTTAGGTAGAACAACTTGTATTTGGTTTTAGTAGTATGGCATCTGTAGCACATGACTTGATTTAGTGGGAGAGGAAATACCGGAGGGAGAAAAGAGGGTTTATAGTGAATTTGTTTAGGCTCTGAAGCTGTCTCCATTTTGAGTTGGCTACATGGCCAATTTCATCTTCTGCTGTTGATAGTAAGTCAGAGAAGGCACATGATCTGAAGATCCATTTTAGGGACATTGATGAATGAATCCAAAAAGTGAGCCAGTGGAATGTCATTCTTGATCTTCAGTAGTCACAGACTGCATTTCTGTCCCTCTGACCAGAACCTGTTTGGAAGAAAAAGGCAAGGAAACCATTTCTTATTCTTCTGCTGGAATCACACCTATTCAAAGACATTGGGTAGACCATGGTCTTGGTAAGCTGTTAACTGAGAGATGTGTTTTCAATTCTGCTTTGAACTTCTGATTGGCCAAATGCTCTGTCAAATGTCTAGATGACTATATACCTCTTACTCATCTTACTTTTTTGATTAATAAATTATTAGTACTGCACAGATAATTAGGGCATTCAGCATTAACCAGTTAAAGAGAAAGAAGAGAAATTTAGAAGCAGAATGTAAGGCCTTTATGCTCCCCTTTAATGAGGAACAAGGGATAAGTAATTCTTTTGTGTATGACACAAATACCATTCTGCTTATTGAGTTTACAAATAGAAGGGAAATACTCTAAATCTCAGGGATAGCATTGTATTGAATCAGTCTATGTGGCTCATAAGGATATGGTGTTCTGTAAAGGGGAAATGAATGGCGTTATAAAAGATGTTAAATAAAAGATAATTACTTTATGTTTTTTCAACAGTGAGGTGTGTATTTTTAGCAGAATCCACAATAGGTGCTAAAGGCTTTTTCCTATATAAAAATTCTACAATGTGTCATAATACTTCTTGAGTCAAAAGCTAAGAACAGACAATTTCTCACATTTTCCTTAAATATATCTTTTGATTTTGTAGAGAGTTAGTTAGAACATTTCTTATAGTTATCTCATGATATCTTAAGTATTAAAAAGAAAGAGGTATTTTATGAGGTACCACATTTTATTTGGACTTCCAAAGCTATTCACTGAGCTACACAGAATAGTGCTTTTTTTGCTAGTGTTTAGCACAAAAAATATTTTCAGAATGCTTGTGGGGAGGGGAGTAGAATCGAAGTTATTTATCTGTTGAAAACACTGATTACATTTCTTATTTTCTAACAGTATAATGTTAATAAAATGTTTGGAATTCTCCTTCAGACTTTACTAATACCTCCACTTGAAAAGACTTGCAAAGTCATCCAAAAGAGGTATGTGTTTGCATAATATTTGCATATTAAATTTAAAAAATATATAAATGTATAATACACTGAAGATTAATTTAAACCCTCAAAAAATCCAAGATTTGGAGTTGGATTGAATATTTTCTTTTTGCATCAACTTCTCAAATAAAGAAAATATATCATTGAATAGACAGAATAAATCATGAAATAGATTGTGATATAGTCTTTCCTCCACACAATTTCTAATTGCATGTTATACTTTAAATATGGCAGACATCTGGATTTTTGTTTAGCCTTCTGTCTTTAGAAATCTTCAAGAGTACTTTAAAACATAGATACTAAATACCCCACTGAGACAATGAGATTAGTTATGGTGGTAAATAGAAAATTCTGTTTCTTAGTCAAAGACTCGAATGGTAACAATTATATGTTATGTTGTCTTGCATCCTACATCACTTTCATAAGTGCAGCTAATTGTATGACTTTATGAAGAAAAATTACACAGTAGATAATCAATATGCACTGCACTTCTCATGGAGACAACCTTGTCTAATGTACATTCTTTTGGTTTCATATTAAAAATAACAGCGCAGATTTTATGCATGTTTAGTAAATTGTTACTCATTTGGAAAGATCCACTCTCGATTGAGGCTACACAGACAAAACCAATGATTAAATAGGCAAGAATGTGAGAAGTCAGGAATGACAAGCAATAAGTTGTGTTTTTTGTTGACAAGTTATGTTCAGCGTAGCTACATATAAGAGAATTCCTGAGCTCAGATCTTGCTATCTGCCTCGGAAAGTCTGGCAGCTGTTATGAATGGATTTGCAATTTTGGCCAAAAATTTCCCTAACGGAACAATTTTCTTCTGATTCACAGGAACAACATTTCAAGTATTTTCAAATGGAAGTCTCAAAACATTAAATTCCAGCAAATGTCAAAATGTTTTATTTCAACATTTTCACTCTCAAAATTGAAATATTGCAGTAGGATTTGGATGAATTTTTCTTCTTTTTTTTTTTTTTTGAATGTCACGAAAGATTCCAAGATTTTGACTCTTCAGTTGGCATCTAGAAATTAAAAGCTGAAATCTTAGCTAGAGTTCCTTAATTTCAACTAAATCTAGCTGCAAATGAGATTTTGGGTGTTGTTTTACACTGATAGAGACAAACAATGGAAGTTAACAGAGAGAGCTAATTAAAAAGATATAGGTCTGCACATTTGAGTACACATTTCAGCTTTTAAGAGGACTGAGATCAGAACTGTTGCATATCAGCAGATAGGTCATGTTATTGAAACACAAAAATTAATACAGAACCTAAGTTTCCATCCTTAAAGTATATTCTTTGTAGCTCAACTAGGCTACAAAAAAATTCTTCAAAATTGATAACATACTTCCACAGTACAAACCAAGTAAGAAGTGTGGGGGGTTTCGTGGGGTTTTTTAATCTCAAGATTTTAAAAACCAGACTCATGACTTTAAGGGAATGACTCATGATTTCTGAATGCTTTGAGTCAGATATGATCAGAATTTCTAGACAGATAGTTGGCTCAATAATGTTATTGAATAAAAGGTTGAGTGAAACCCTCTACTTTTCATTTTCTTATGTTGTAGTATACCTGGGTAAAGAAAGATTGATTTACTATCTTGCTTCCTTGCTGATATACAAACTATAGAGAAGTGAACTGAGAAACCAGGATAGCAGCAATTTATGCATTGATAATTTATGTATGTTTTTTGTTTACATAATTCTTCTCTATTCAATAAAAAAAATGCATAGTTGCCATGGAAACTGCTACAACATAGGATTTGGATTACCATGAAGAGGCAGGACGTTTTTATAAACAAATACAGAAGACACATAAATCAAATATTAATCAGCATCATGCATGTTCTTAAGACAATAGAGCTTGAGTTTCCCACTCTCGTTGAACGTGCAGAGGGTTCAGACCACAAGCTCCATCTCTGCACTGGCATCCTCAAATATAATATTCAAAGGTGTATTGAAGTTATGTTATTTCCCAGTTCCAGTGAATGCACTTCTGAATAACTGTGTTCAACACTTTGTTTTTAAGCACAGATAGATCCCCAAACAAGACTTTTTATTCTCTAGGTGCTTACTAAAACTTACGACCTCTTTATGAGCCTGCAATATGAAAGGTATGACTATCTAAGAAGAAGATACTGGAACCATTAGCACTTCATTAAATGTACAGGAGAGAAATCTGTGTTAAATGTATGCATAGGACAGAAGGGACAAATTAGTTTTATTTCATCTACTACTCTCATTTTCAGTTCTTTTTATATCTTGCTTGTCTATTTTTTCCTCTTTTTCAAAATTCTCGGCTTTTCATTCTGAATTAAAAATAATTGCAGTTCTCCCCCAACATGCACACACCCCCCCATCTACTTCATAATCATGTCTATTAAAATCCATCTCTGTTGCTATGTGAATTCTGTACACTTTTACTTTTCTCTGCTTCTTTGTGCTGATTGACTTGCACATTGCAAAATGAAAGTTTGTCGTGGTTTAGCCCCACTCGGCAACTAAGCACCACGCAGCCGCTCGCTCACCCTCCCCCTCCCCGGTGGGATGGGGGAGAGAATCGGAAGGGCAAGAGTAAGAAAACCCACAGCTTGAGAGAAGAACAGTTTAATAATTGAAATAAAATAATAATAATAATAATAATAATAATGATAATAATAATAATAATTGTAATGAAAAGGAGAACGAGAGAGACAAACAAAACCCAGGGAAAAGAAAACAAGTGATGCAACTGCTCACCACCCGCCGACCGACACCCAGCCAGTCCCCAAGCAGCGATCGCTGCCCCCCGGCTAACTCCCCTCGGTTTATATACTGAGCATGACGTCATATGGTATGGAATAGCCCTTTGGTCGATTTGGATCAACTATCTTGGGCTGTGCCCCCTCCCAACTTCTTGTGCACCTGGCAGAGCATGGGAAGCTGAAAAAGAAAGTCCTTGACTAGTCTAAGCATTACTTAGCAACAACTAAAACATCAGTGTGTTATCAGCATTCTTCTCATGCTAAATCCAAAACACAGCACTATGCCAGCTACTAGGAAGAAAAGTAACTCTAACTCAGCTGAAACCAGGACAAAGTTTCAGAAAAAAAATATTTGGTATGTAATAAGAATCCTGAGACCAGTTTAAATCTAATCAGTCCTGAACAATGTTGTAAGAGATGTTTTCCTTTGATGTTTTATGCAGGATCAGTCAAAAAAGCTCATTTCAGAGAGGTTCTCCGTCATAAATTATTTCAATTTGGGTGCTTAGTTTGACTTTTCCATAAGAAGAGAAAAAAATTTAGCAGTTGTCAGGAAGTATTCTTTTATGAGGAAAAATGTGGAAAAGTTAAAGATTTACATAATCTGTCCAGTGCCCCATGAATTGAAAATGTTGTGTGGACAAGCCAATACACATACATTCACAGTTCAAAATTCTTCTTACTTCCTCCTAAATAAAAATCATTTAATTCTGAAGAAAATATATATTACAAGCATTTTCATAGAATCATAGAATCATAGAATGGTTTGGGTTGGAAGGGACCTTAAAGATCACCTATTTCCAATCTCCCTGCCACCTGCCATGGGCAGGGATAGCTTCCACTCGATCAGGTTGCTCAAAGCCTCATCCAACCTGGCCTTGAACACTTTCAGTTTAAAACCATTACCCTTCCTCCTGTCACTACACTGCCTGATAAACAGTCCCTCCCCATCTTTCCTGTAGGCCCCCTTTAAGTACTGGAAAGCTGCATAAGGTCTCCCTGGAGCCTTCTCTTCTCTAGGCTAAACAACGCCAACTCTCTCAGCCTGTCCTCGTAGGTGAGGTGCTCCAGCCCCGTGATCATCTTCGTGGCCCTCCTCTGGAACCACTCAAGCAGGTCCATGCCTTTCTTATGCTGTGGGCCCCAGAGCTGGATGCAGTACTCCAGGTGGGGTCTTACCAGAGCAGAGTAGAGGGGCAGAATCACCTCCCTCGACCTGCTGGCCATGCTTCTTTTGATACAGCCCAGGATACGGTTGGCCTTCTGGGCTGCAAGTGCACACTGTTGGTTTATGTCCAGCTTTTCTTCCATCAGTACCCCCAAGTCCTTCTCTGCAGGACTGCTCTCAATCCCCTCATCCCCCAGCCTGTATTGATACTGGGAGGTTGCGCCGACCCAGGTGCAGGACCTTACCTTTGGCCTTGTTGAACTGCACATGAGGTTTGCATTTTATTATAAGAATTTAATTTTGAAATGAAAAATAATTTCAAATTTCCACAATTAAATATTTATTTTGTCACAGCAGAAACTTTTTTTTAATTAAATATTTTACTTCAGAAATTAAAAAAGTTGTTTGTATTCTGAAAAACATTTCAGCAGCAGTAATTTTTATTTTCCAACAAAAGGAGTATTTTGTGGAAAATTTCTGCTTAGCTTCAAAATTAACACATCTTTGGCACATAACTCACAGAAAAGGGCTGTGAGTTCTCCAGAATGTCTTATTTATATTTTTCTTATTATTCATCTATGTCATTCAGTGTTACCAGGGGATAGCAGAAACAGTGCTGCTGTGGTAAACAGAAGCTAACGTATTTAATATTGTGAATTTGCTGCACTGAGGTAATTTTTGAGCAGGGTTAACCAGGGTGCTAGTTCAGATGCTGGTGACATCCTGCAGTTCTCCATCATCTTACCAGTCTGTACACAGAGCTTCAGCTCTGCACTGCCTCACTGCTTGTCATTTCCCTGCTGCTGGAGGTTGCTACTTAGGCACAGTTGTCCCTAGGATATTTCTGAAATGGTAGCTTAAATGCTTTTCTTGCCTGCATCTTTTTGACAGACTAGGTTAGGAGAACCACATGCACAGATATGCTGATGGAGGTAGAAACAGAGAGGCTTGATGACATGAAGCAACTGCGTTAACCTTATAGCCTTCAACCAGCACCACCTAAACAGTAAAATAGCACTTTATATGCTACCTATGTGGCATAAGACACATCCACTAAGGAATGAGGGAGCGCATTAAGTCTTAAAGGAAGAATGGAAAGACCACCTGTGGGTTTTTTTTGTCTTCAGAAGGTCATAGTGTTTTGACTGCTTGGCAAGAGCTCTGTTCTCTCTTACATGAAAAAACTTAATTCCTCTTCATTGCCTAATAAAATATGTACCACACCTTACATTTTTCAGTATCCAAACATATAGATTAATGAAGCAGCATGTATAAATAAATTAATTACTGTTTTATAGAATTTATACCCCTAAACATGGTTACCCACCAGCTTCACTGGAGTTAAATGTCCAAATCTAATAAATTACATCAGATCCTCTAAAACTACCATCTAATTAGTGTCAAATGTTTACTATAATTAAATTCTATATGTCAAATGGAAAAAATTCTATATGCCAAATGGAAAAAAAAAGGTGATGTGAATCTGCTTTGCAACCGAATTAAATAGTTTGCATGGAAAAAAAACCTCTAAAAGCCTGCTGTAACAAAAAACTTACCGTAGCTCTTTCAGCGGATGGGAAAGCCTCAGTAAACTTCACAATTACTTACAGTTACATGAGGTATCACTTCAGAAAGGCCAAGCTATGGAACAGAGACACCCTCTATTATGATTTGTTTTCTCAGCTGATATAAAGTGATACAGCCCTACTGACTGTGAAAAACCTTCAGTTCTGCAAGGTGGAAGTTTGTAACAGCAACAACTTGCTTAAAGTAGGTAGACTGAATAATATCTCTAATTTTTGCTAGGCAGGAGAAGAGAGGTTTGGAATAGATTTGATGTAGGAGTTTTCCCTAAAATATGGTTTTGGTCAGAAAATTACAACTTGTCAAAACTTGTAGTCCAGTGCTTCAGGTATTTTGTTGACTGCAGTGTAGTGTACAGCTCATGTTAAGCTAGTCAGATCTACTTCTAACAGCAGTTTCATAACAACTTAAAACTCAATATAACCTCCTGTGGCTGCAGTGTGGACGTACCCTAACATCCCAGCACTCATGCAAAACATGGGACATATGTAGAACTGGCTATTCAAATACAGCAATGCAGGCAGATCTCTCCAATCACATCTAGTTCACATTCTCTATCAACGGCTATTTTACAGCTTCCCCTAATACCTTTTTATTTTTTTTAAGCTGTACACTGTAATATGCATGACCAAAAGAAAGAAGCTCTTATTTGTTTTTCACTGAAATTCTTGCTCTCCAAGGAAGTCCTATGCAGCATTATTCTATGTTTTCTCCTACTCATTTGTGCTACCCAAAATAGAAGTTAAGTTAATGATAAGACTTTAAGTCAATTTGATATAGAACTTTTGTGATAGCCACAACAATGTAGATCATGGCTTTATTGACTAAAATGTGAAATGACTCGGAGCTAAGAACAGCCTGGAGATGACCGTGCACTTCAGAACAGGCTTTTGTCATGTCTCCATTTGCCAGGTGGAGTAGCTCATTCTCACAATGTCCTCACCAATACTCAAGCAATTTGAATGTTGTTGAAAAACAGGTCTCCCTCCAATTCCCTGGGAACACTGAGGGGAGGAGCATCTCCAAGACGGACTTATCCTTGATTACTTCCCTATAAACCTATGCATAGGGTTGTGGCAATACATTAGTGCATGTCTGAAACCCAATTTTTGGCTCTGATGAAAAAGACGTATGCAGACCTAGATAATATTTACATTTAGAAGAATCAAAATTTACCTGCCATTTTGCTTTATTCATACTTACGTATATTTGTGTTTTCTTATACTTGCATGCCAGGATGTGGTAAAAGGGCAAATTATGATGGGGAAAAAGAAGAGAAAAATATAATAAGCACTTTACTTAGGTCAGTAATACCATCATGGCAATGTGTAAAGTAGCAATGCTTATCATTTACTGTCATTTACAATGTCATGGATACCAAACTCCTTTCCTGAAGATTTTTTTAGTGTTCATCATTCTAGTAGTAAAAATTGCACAAGGCCAGAAGGCTAGTGCAAGCGCACTGAAAATTTTGATAGATTTATAGTCAAGTCATTGTTAAATAAGAGCATTTTTCCAGAATGATTTGCAAATGAAAGAAGGCTAGGAGCTTTATGTAAGTGCAAAGTATGTTCTTAAAAAAAAAAAAAAATCCTGAAAAAAAACCAGCCCAGCTTTGGGATCACTATTACAGTTGTTCCTATGGTAACTGTTATTTGTGCTGTGTGCATCATCATATATATTTCAAGAACTGGAGTGCTGGAAAAAGGGGAGGGAAAAAGAGCATGTGTTACACTAAATTAATTCCAAAGACAAGCCTATATTAAAATACTTGACCCTTTGAGTAAAAAGCAAAACACCTTTATGGGATTTCACCCACTTGACACTTGAAAGTGTGGTTCTCAGAAAAGGGGCTATGAAAATTTGGCATACGCTTACTCGTCTGCTTCTCATTTTGTTCTGAATCATATCCCTAATTCATTGCCAAATAGCAGTTTCAGTCTTGTCTGAGCTGTACAACTGGGGCGCAAGTGAGAAAGCATTCAGTTGCTTTCAAGACCACATACTTCCACAGGACTGCAGGCAGTGGCAAAACACTGATAGCCATTTGAGGTAGCTGGTTATTACAAAAAAGGCAGATGTATGGCCAGAAAAGAGAATGAGTTACACTACAGAAAGTAATTTGGGAGGCAAGATCCACCAGCTTCATTGGTGTTCAGTCTTTTGGGCTGGGTAAAATATGTTCCTCCCCAAGCTTTCTTGTGTTAATGCACTGTTGGATTTTGGTGTGAGGTCTCTAAATGCTGAACTTCCTGGTAACGTGCAGAAACATTCATCTGCTTCTCAGAGCTGGGACTTAATAAACAAAGCTGGCAGCTATTAAAACATTCTGTCCACTGTAATCTGAAAACATTTGATCCTGTATCAGTGAGGGAATTTAAACCTGAAACTGTTCAAAGTTCAGTAGTTTATTACAAAGAAACACTGTTATTTACACTTTAAAAATTATGCTACAAAGAATAAAGGACCAAACCCACAAAGACTGTTTTGTGCCTTATACCTATTTATATATACCACAATTCCAATTAAAATCAAAGGGAAATCAGACTCCCAAAGCAGTATTAGTCTCCTAAATACCTTTGCACATCCAGTTTTTACTTATGTAAACCAGGAATTAAATGGAATTTAGTAGACCCTGTTCAAAAGTACATAAGATGAAACTTTAAATTTCTCTTAAAGTCTTGAGTTCTGCCCCTGTGCCTATGCATAAGTACTGAAAAATTCAATCTATATTTCCTATATAGGCCTGGTGTGAGTTTGAAAATTTGGCATTCTTCTCCTGAAGCATCTTGAGAAGTCCAGCCTGGTGAGCGGTGGGACTGCCGAACACGTTCAGGCCTCCTGTAAAATGCAGCTGTGGTAGCTAATTTTTTCTAAAAGGGTGTCATAGTGCCACCGTCTATCTTTTATGTAATAGAATTTGTCTATGAGTAGGAGTTCAGTTCAATCAAAAACTTAACAGGGATCCAGCCCACGTATCTCTCAAAAACACCCTATCATCAATATATAGACTGTACTGAAGTTCTCCAAGCTATGCTGCTGTGCAAGGACAAATCTGATGTTACAGAGTATACAGACACAGAGATAAAGTGTGACTTTTTCACTGCCTTCTCTGTGAGAAAGAAGTTCTGGTCCTTGTTTCTAAAGCTCTATCTATATTTAAATTATTCAGTCTCTGTGTAAAATGCAACCCTGTGAGCAGAAACTACAGTTACATTTGCCCCCTCGCGGCCGAGTGCCTTCAGTGCTAGACGAAGAAATCATGCTCTTTTCTGTCTTTTCTTTCTCAATAAATCTTGAATTATTTTTGGCACAATGTTGTGGGATCAGATCGACAGGGAACACGTGCTCTTCCTCATTCCTCTAGGTTAATGTGTAGCCAAAGTTTTTTCAGCATTTGCTAAGAAGCGAAGCATGATCTTGAACAAGGAAAGAAAATAGGCCACGCAAGTTACACGTAAGAGTACCTATAAATGTATGCTGTATTTTTTTTAATAAATATGAAGGTAATAACATATAATGATGTCAGACATTTTGTCGTAAAGCAAAAAGAGAGAAAGTTACAGGACGGTGTGTTTTTCTAGACTTAGACTTACTTGGAAACAAATTTTTTTGATACAGAAATAGAGAATAATTTTCATGTTTAAAAATACTTACACTTTTCTGTGTCAGTCTAGCCAAACTCAAATTTTGTTTTACTTTGGCAGTTCTAATGAATAGCACACCTACATATACCAAGGGAAATAATCTACTTAAGCTATTACAATTGACATTCCATCAAAAATAACAAAATTTACAGCATACTAAAAGCACATCAAGCAATTTGTTTCCAATCATGTTTTAATAACTCAAAATCTAGATGAAGTCACTTAAAATATACAAGCTCCATTCTTACCCCTTTCAAAAAAAGAGTACTCTAGAATCTGGCACAATGCTAGAGTTAACCCTAAAGCAGTGTGAGGCCAATGTCAGGAAGCAAATGCACCATGCTTAAGGATGAAGCATTTTTGTTTGTTGTCTTCACTTAAATACTGTTTTAGCGTATTACTTAAATAAGCTTTAAAAATGTACTGTTGTTTGCTTTAATGCTTAACAGCTTTTAAGCTGTTTTTGCAGATTGTTCTTTTTTTCACTACCATGTTGCAATTTACAGTTCACCCTCCAGCTCAAGCTGCTGTTTTGTTTACATCTCATCAAATTTTCTTTAATTCTCTTCATCTCCTTCTCTGCTGATAAAGTCATCTGTCTTTTTCCCCACTGACTTGAAAACAACTCAACGAAAAGCAGAATATATCTTGCAGAAGTTAATAATGAGAGCAGAATTATTTTGTTGTTTTATGTTTGGTATCATGGCAAAAAAAAGGACTTCCAGTAGAGCTCCATTTAACCTTCCTTCCTCTTTAGAAAGAGATTTGCCTCAAACACTGATGTTGTTAGAAATCTTGTCATTACTGCTCTTGTAATAGTGATATGGCAGAGCAGGATTCTCATTACAGTTATTGTATGAAAAGAAATTTTTCATTTATTTCAGCTCACAGAGAAAAACCTTAATCACTCAGTAAAATTTGTTAGGCAAAGGTATTATATCTTTCTGGGTAAGCTGGCTTGTGAAAGAGAAAACAATAGTTCTGTCAACTGAAAGGCTAACCTAACTCTGCTGTAGGTAATGGAAATAATCTAGATGAGATCAAAGTGAAGCGAATCAGTCTATGAATATATTTTAAAATCTGAACAGCAATACTTTAAACCTTTTGCAATGCTCAGTGGATTTAAATTTGGTTTGAAGACATTTCTTCTGCTTATACAGGGAAGCCCTGTTTATACCACATGAAATCCCTGGCTCCTTTTAACTGGAATACCACTAATGTCTGAAGGGTTAGCAATGCAAACTCTGGTGGGTGACATAGA
This sequence comes from Balaeniceps rex, assembly GCA_013401315.1. Lineage (NCBI taxonomy): Eukaryota > Metazoa > Chordata > Aves > Pelecaniformes > Balaenicipitidae > Balaeniceps > Balaeniceps rex. Next base: position 13,730 of record VYZW01048106.1, on the reverse strand, counting down.
TTCTCGTTTTCTCATGGTATGTTCTTTTGAGAGCATGTGGCTGGGCAGCAATGGATGAGGTTGCTGGTTGCCCTGTCCTGACTGCTCCTCTCTGGAGGTGGTGGCACCTTCTGGCAGCATGAGCCTTCCCTGAAGGGAAGTTGAGCATATGCTGGACCTGAAAGCTTTGAGAGGGCAGAGATGGAACAGGCAGAGAGAGGAACACTGGTCTGAACATGCAAGGAGTCACTAGCAGTGAACCTGGAGCCAAATGTAGAGAGACTTTGGAGAGCAGGGAGATCTTCCAACAACCTTGACAAGGCCTCTGGGCCTTCTTCCCTCCAAGAACTCAGAACAGACTGTATGGAGTTAGCATTTCTCTTGCATCTTATCTACTAATTTGCCTTTTTATTTCTCCTGGTCTTCTTAAAAAAAAAATCCTTTAAAAACCCCCTCTTCTATTAAAATAATTACATTTTTGACCTTAAAGCCTTGATGGTAGTTTTGCTGTGCTCAATATAAGAAGTCATCTACAGATGTTGACCTCAAAGCTCACAGCAGTTTCAGGGTCCCATCACACAATGAATGAAATTAATATAAATGCACTAGACTGAAATTAATTTTTACCAGTGTTGAGGGGACTGTTTCATTTATTGCTGCTGACCTTTAGTTCAGCTGTACTGGTCACAGAGACAAAATTTGTTACATTTTTGTTCTCTAAGGTGGGTCATACAACAAATGATCAGCTCAGTCATATGAGTCATCAGCAAAACTCAAGATATTTGGGGTAGCAATTGGCTACAATCTTTATTGCTGTTGTGTGCCTCTAACTCTATTAAAAAAAATACATTAAAAAAAAAGTAGCTATGAGCTGTGAGCACTAGTTGTTTCTGCAAGGAACTGGAAAAAAGGTCTACAATGTTTTTTTCCTTATCTATAAGCTGATCTACAAGTGAAATATGATATGAAATTCCAAGGGTATATTATGCAGTTGAATCCTAATATCAAATGCATAAGAGGTCACTGTAAGCTCAAACATACAGTTTCAACAGTTCACATTTGGATCTGTGCTTTACTTCTAATGACTTTACCAGAAACAAGAAGGTCCAAAAATAAAAATAACCAGAGACATGGAATAAACAAAAAGGTCTAGCAAGATTCAGAACAAGATTAGACAGTTACATAGATATTAAGTGTATTTATACTTACATTAGGTGGGTTTTAATATTTATAAGGCACTTAAAATCCCATTCTTTGGGGCATGAGCCAGCTATTAACTGCCAATGCTTGAAGAAGGTATTTTGCCATGTGACTAGATGTTTTGTGACAGTATTGTGGATAAGTGGAAGATAAAAGGTTCTTTGTGGGGGAAGTACGTTTTTGTCCTCTCCTGCACCCATTGCCCTGACAAATTGCAATCCTGATGGATTGGACCTGATGGATAATCCTGTGGTAGATGCAGATATTTTCAAGTGTTTGCATATACACCACTGTCTTTTACACTTTAGTGTTTCTCAGTAATATTGTATGTCATTTGGTTGTACATAAATTATAAGATCATATAGTCAGAAAAGTTGTTTCACTGTTTGGAAAAGCCACCCCTCCCTTGATCCTTCTCTAATTTGCCTCAGTTTTAAAAGCTCATTACATAAGATCCTCACTAATCCGATAGGGCTAAATGGAAAAAAATTCTACAGCTTCAGCCCCTCTTAGAGCTAGTTCATCTGAAAGTCTTCCAATTTGTCCCTCATACTAATATATATACAAATGCATGCTCACACAACCTTAAAAGACATTTCTAAACTCTGTTCAGAAACGAGTACTGAATTTTTCTTATTTCTGATGCACTTACAGAACTTATTCCTAGGTGCTTTTTATGTCTCTTGCTAGTTTTAAGTAATTTTGCTCCCTACTCTTTCTAATTTTGTCTCTATAAACGTGTTCTATTCTTTTGCAGAATTATTCTTAGACCTGTACCAGTTTCCAGTATTCCTGCAATTCCTTTCTGGTGTAGGTGACTCTCTTAGTGTTGCTGCCTTTGTCTGACACCAGGCTAGTTTAGTGTTGCACTTTGAAAAGTCTGGTGTAGATATTAATTGATATTAATTACACTGCAATATGTTCCTTAGATTATGTTCCATACCTGGGTTTGCTGAAGCCTGTTTTTCAGGAGCCCAGTTTCCTCATAATGCTTCTCTCACATTTTCCCTTTCTTAGAAAAGTGTTCTCTGATATTTTGTAATGACTTTCACTCAAACTACCTTCCATACTCAAGTCTCAGCCAGCTCTTTCCTATTAGTTGGATTCAGATCTAAAAATAGCTGCTTCACTAGTTTTCTTTCTCTGAAAAAAAGCATTGTCACCAAATTAACTATAGCAATCCTTCCCTCTGTTTAATTTAATTTTTTAAAACATTTGTTGCGGTAGAGCAGTCAAAACCATGAAAAACATGAAAAGAGCATGGGCAGTTCTAAATTCAAAAGCTGTTTTACTGTAAGTTATGAAGAAAAACTGTAGCTCCTGTACTCTCAGATGTGGCAGTCTGCAATATACATAAATCCTATTAAGAAAACCCATCCTTACGTTTTCAGAAGTTATTACAGCTAACATTCATAGATTTTTTTTCTTGTGAAATATACATACCTATTGCATTACATATTCTTTTATGAGTTTTACAAGAACACGTTTAACGTTACAGTATAAATAATCTACAGCATGGTGGTGTATCTTGGATGGTATCATCTGTCTTCATTTATCACTTAATTTTATACCTGAGTGATACATTCAAAATACATGAAAATATCATGTAAGTTGGAAGTGGGGGGGTATTTCCAGTTAGACTCCCAAAGTCTTGTTATTTGGATGTACATCTCTGGTCTCTCAAAAGAACCACAATATGGTGAATACTGCTGTAAAGTCAAATAAAGAAATAAAACTTGTCAGTAATCAGGAGAACATTGGAGCTGTCTTGTACATTTCTGGTACAGTATAATAGTCAGAGTGAGAAGAGATGATATGTACCTGACATATCACACCTTGAACTAAAAATAATTGTGCTTCTCTGAAAAGAAGAAATTACTACTGTATTAAACATCCTGACCTTTTCTTGGGAGTAAAATATTTGCCCTTTTGTTTTATTCCCAAATTTGCTACAGAGCTTGTCCAAACAGCTCATCTAAGTGAGACTGATATTCCCCAAGGATGGCAAATGATGAGAGGATCTTGCCCTTTGCTCTACAGTTATTCCTTCACAGTTATTGAGATACTCATCCTCACTTCTGTGAAAAACAGTTCTATTTTGTTAGATCAAAAACATCCATTTCTCTTATTCAGAACACTGATTTGCCTTAAGACATACTGGGGAAAAAAATCTGGATCTTCTATGCTAGTGTAACTTGGCTCAGAATAAAACAAAAGTGCAAAGCATACTCTAAGTAAACCATTATCTAGACCTGAGAATTTTTGTCCTGGTTTTGGCTGGGTTAGAGTCAATTTTCTTCCTAGTAGCTGGCATAGTGCTGTGTTTTGGATTTAGTAGGAGAAGAATGCTGATAACACACTGATGTTTTAGTTGCTGCTAACTAGTGCTTACACTAGTCAAGGACTTTTTTTTTTTCAGCTTCCCATGCTCTGCCAGGTGAACAAGAAGCTGGGAGGGGGCACAGCCTAAGATAGTTGATCCAAACTGACCAAAGGGCTATTCTATACCATATGATGTCATGCTTAGTATATAAAGTGGGGGCAGTTGGCCGGGGGGCAGCGATCGCTGCTCGGGGACTGGCTGGGTGTCGGTCAGTGGGTGGTGAGCGGTTGCCTCACTTGTTTTATTTTCCCTGGGTTTTGTTTCTCTCTCTTGTTCTCCTTTTCATTGCAATTTTTATTACTACTATTATTATTATTATTATTATTATTTTATTTCAATTATTAAACTGTTTTTATCTCAACCCACGAGTTTTCTTACTCTTGCTCTTCTGATTCTCTCCCCTATCCCACTGAGGGGGGAGGGTGAGCAAGCAACTGTGTGGTGCTTGGTTGACAACTGGGGCTAAACCAAGACAAAGATTAATTTTTTTGTCACTACATATGAAGTCATAATGACAATTTGGAGAGGAAAAAAAAGCAGAAATTAAGAGAGGAAGGTACTAAAACATGTTTGAAGAATGCTGGCAATATATAGAAAATGATTACACAGGTTTGCAGCAAGAAAGTGAAGATGCTCACCATAAACTTTTAGAGGCAATCATATGGTTCTATTTTCTACCAGTTACATATTACAATAACAACCCCAAATGAGAATCAGAATTCAAGCATATTGAATTTATTTATTCTTTTCTTTGGTGGAAGGGGTTTAACAGAAAACACATTTCAGAACCAGTATTTTTCAGCTTCCTGGTTGCTTTCTGCTAGATTTGTTGTCTGATAAAATTATTTTCCTCAAAGAAAATTTAAAATTTAAAAAATACCTTCCACTGACGGATCATTGCAGAAGAAAATTATGAGCTCTCTCTACTTATGGACCAATTATATATTGTTACATAATTGCACACGGCCTTTCAATTAGTGCTTGCATTATTGTCACGACTCTGAGTGCCATTGCTTGTTTGAACATCCTAAATTATCTGTGAGAGTAAATTTGTAATGATCATTCAGAATTTATTGCTGGAACTTAGACTGTGGGCCAAGTAATTTCTTTCTTTTGTACAGATGGCTCTTTATAAAGAAATTTTATACATGGAACTGTTTATTTTTTATTTTCATTTGCAGAGAAAGTAGAATAGAAAAAATCCTAGGATTCCTATTTCTCTCTACAAGATAAAAAAGACTGCCCTACTTCCAGCACATCAGTATAACTATCTGTTTCAAATCAGTGCTTATGCATACTAAGATATTCAAGTTCTTGATCTTCTCAGAGGAAACTGAACCCTTACAACAAATCATAAGTGTCAACACAAGTACTGCCATTGGTGGCTCTACCCATCAAGTTCAAAGAATAGGACTGGGAAACTCCACAAAAAACCACACAAAATAAGCCATGGTATTACTAAATCAGAGCGGAGCTGAGCAGAATGGAGCGGGACGGGGAGAGGAGAGGAGAGGAGAGGAGAGGATGAAGCACCTACAGGTATTAAGCATGTTGCTTAATTTGCCCTATTAGGTGCATAACATATGTAAGCGCTAAAGCAGAATCAGTGGGCAGTCTTCTTATATGAAATACATTGCTAATACCACATTTGGAGATAATGCCAATTGCTAATATTATAGTGGGAGATAATGCCAATAAGGGACCTGCCATATGCATAAATAAAAGTTCCAGAGGCTTTGATATGAAAGATTATCTATTATCAAACTAAAAACTCTAGTTTGTATTACATGTTGAACATATGTCTCTTCTTTTTTTTCTTTGCTGGCAGCCTATTCTACTGCATTCAAGACATCTGCCTTGCCCAGAAAGGTGCTCACGGTCTCATTGAAGGATTATTACCATGAGGCCAACAAAATGCAGTCTAAAGCTATTGACTTTGTCTCTCAGTTTTCTGCTGGAACATGATTTAGAAAAAAAGCCAAGACCCTGCAGGTGACACAGGCATACAATGGAGTATGGGGAAAAGAGAGGAAAGGAAAAGAAGCAGAACACAGGAAAAGGGCACAAGACAGAAAAGAGGCCTTACTTAATAAAAGGGTTCAGCTTTGTACTGTCTCTGTGCTTGCATGTGCCCCCAATCAGTATGAAGAATTTAGTGATGGAATCATAAGCCAAGACAGGCACAGAGTATCCAGTTCAGAATATCCAGAGTATCCTGTTCGTGTATCTGTGGGTTTGGGGTTTTTTTTGTTAATAGTTGTCCACAGCTACTCAAAAAGAGGGTGTAGAGATACTGGAACCACACTGTTCAGAGATACATAATGAAAGGACAAGAAGCAACAGACACAATTTGAAAGTTGGGAAATTATGCCTTGATATAAGGAAGAATGTTTTGCATCCTGTAGATTGTCAAACACTGGAAAAGGTGCTCAGAGAGGCTGGGTATGTTCCACCCCTGGAGATATTCAAAACTCGACTGGACATTGTCCTGAACACCCTGCTGTAAAGACCTGCTTTGAACAGGAGGTTGGACCTATCACATGATCCTGTGACTCTATACATGTTTTGAGTGATTTGAAAGAAACATTTCTGGGGGTGAGAATTCATTTACTAAATCTGGCTTCTATGATTTCCTTCTTCATTGTCTTTGGTGGATTATGGAGTGTTTGGATTTTCCCAAATGCAGAGTCTGAAATCAGTGATGGCTTAGCACAAATGCCTCACATCCCACTTTACTGTCAAATACCTTCACATTATACATTTGTAATTTTAGACCTCTGTGGTGTACAAGTGTCATGGTTTAGCCCCAGTCGGCAACTAAGCACCTTGCTCACCCTCCCACAAGCAAGGAGATGTCAGAGGCTAAGTCTACTAACAAAGCAATGGCAGAGCCTCCCCACCCACCTTGTTCAAATACCCATTTCCAATACATTTAGGACCATCATACTTCTAGTGGTCAGATTTCTATCTCAAACTGGAATATCTGAATAATTAGCGGTACTGCCCACTTCAAATCAAAAGTCATACAAGTATGCCAGGTGATCCTTGACAACATTACCTTATGGGCCCACCACAATGGCTTTTTAGTATGGTTTACACAAACTTTTGGATTTCTAATAGTATTGACATTTAATTTTGAGCGTAGTGGTTAGGTTTCATACACTTTATGCGTACTTCGGTATCTCTGTTTAATATCCAGAAAGTTACATTCACTTGATACAATATTAACTTGAAAGTGATGAGTGGGTCTTTTTCTTCCCATCTATACAGTACATAGAGAAGATCGGTTTTCCTTCCACCTCCCTTCTTGTATTAATATCAAGAGTTTTACTTCCTTTGGAGTAAGCAAGCTTCATTACTTAGGCTTTGTACTAAAGTTCAAAGTACTCATACATGTTATGGACACAAGAATATTATTTGGCCAATTTCTTTCATAGCTAAGCATAAGAAAGACTGTATTAATATCTTCTATTGCTAATGGATAGATTAAGTCACATCAGACTTTTTGATTTTGGATAGGGTAGAAAACACAAGAATGTTAAATTACTTTTTTCAAGTGTTTGCAAGTTGTGATAGCAAAACTCTCTCACGTTTGTTTATTAATTTAAATAACCAACCATTCATGACTGAACAGAAGAGAAAGGGAATTAACTGCCAGTTCAGTTGGAAGTATAGACTTTGTCTGGTCTGCAGAACTGCGACATAATACATATTGGCAAGTGGATTCAAACCCATAAAATCTTTTCCGATGCCTTTGAAGCTGCACTGGTTTCAAAAGAGTGTCAAAAGGTTTTGATTTATGTGAGACTGGGTACACTTTCAGAGCAGGCTGATATAAATGCTGCTGAGTCATTATCCTGGGATCCCCGACAGCACATGCAGGCTGTCACCCCCACCCCTCTGACAGTGCATGCTGCACACAGTATTTCATCTACTTTTCAGCTTCTCAACCTCTATGGTGGGTACCAAATACTCACATTGCTGTTTGACTGTCAGCTGCCCACATGTATTATCGTTGAATGTGTAACACTCTGCATCATCGTTAACAGGTGGTTTTCAGTTCTGATTTTGAGTTTGAGTATTTTTATCACAAATATGTATTTCATATGAATTATGGCTACAGCAAGATCAGCGTGTTGTAAATTCTGCCTTTTCTACTCCTAAGCAAGGTGTGGAGTAAAAGCACCCATTACATTTCTGATATTTTTTATCTTGAAGAAGCTATTAGACACATGTCTAACACTCAGTTCCCCAGTGGAAGTCTGGAGTCCTAAGGTAATTAAAAAAGCTAGTGACCGAAAGCTAGGAAATATTTTTTGTGAGAATATACACTGGTTTGAGACTTTTTCTTCTCTACAGTTTTGAGTTTTCTTGAATTGAGACTTAAAATTTTCACTGTGGTGTAGTAGTAGTAGTAGTAGTAGTAGTAGTAGTAGTAGTAGTAGTAGTAGTATTTTCTCTTCCTTTTCTGTCCTATTAAACTGTAT
>VYZW01048104.1:24463-61425 GCA_013401315.1 Balaeniceps rex | reverse complement strand
AAAAAAAAAAAAAAAAAAAAAAAAAAAAAAATTAAAGCCTTGCAATTGTCAGTGAGGTTTCTCTTGAATTACAGCTCTGTTTGTGTCAGTGTATGGCACCTTGTCTCATTCAGAACAGGGTCTTTCTGTTTTATTTTTAAATTAAAAATTTGCAGTGTTGGGAAGAGACCCGGGTGTGTAAAGGCTAGTGCTAGTTACTTTAGTTAGTAAGTATGAAGGATCAGGAGTATTTCTAGACTCCCCCCCCCGCTTTTCTAAAAGCTATTTTAAGAAGAATAACGCTTTGCTTGCTGAATTTGCAGTTCTTGCTTCCTGAATTCACTTCTCTCCCTCTCTCTGTCTGAAAGATGGGAGTGTAGATGAATCTAGGAACTTCATTTTCAAAGGCTCAGCTTCCCTAAGTCTTTATTTTCCTGGGCATGAGGAGCTTTCAAGTAGGTTCAGTATGAAGCAGAATGACTTTCTTCTGCAGTGTAGTGGAAATCATGGCAAGCTGCTCGTGGTGTTCTTGGCTGTCCCTGCTGATAAAATAAATCTTTTAAAAACATTTTTCTTTGAAGCTGCGCAAGCTGCTTGCTTGCTTAGGCAAGAAACCTATGTAAACAGGCAAGTTGTCAAATGTGGCGAGTAATTGCATCAGTACTTCCTTGGTGATAATAAACAGTGGGAAACACTAATGACAAGGAGGTAGGAAAGGAAGGTCTCTTCCCTGGGCTAGTTCAATCACTAACTAGGTGAAAGTTTGGAGATTCTTCTCCCACATGCAGAATACATGGCCAGAGAGTCATGGGACCAAGTACTACTTACTGTCTGTGGATCATCAAACCTGATACACAGTTGAGGACATTCCCTGTCTGGCCATGTGGAAAGGATATCTTTTGTGGATGTAGTAGCTGGCCAAAACAGTGCTTAGGGTTATAGATATTACGTCCATTAAAAGGCTTTTGCTTGGAAGCAAATATAAAATGTCCAGAATTCTAGTTTTACCTGCTGTAATGATAATCAATCTTTTAGAAGGGGGGTGGTGGGGGGGGGAGAAAGATAACTTTGGAAAACAGCTGCAGGTTGCTTTAAGTGGGAGTACCTGCAAACTGTTCTGAGAAGTTAAAAGAAGACTTCAAAAAAATAACTTTGTCAGAGCTACTTTTTTTTTAAAAAACACTTCAAAATTGAACCTTGTCAAAATTTTTATTTCCAACAACTGTGCTGTGTCACTATTTTTAATACTAAAACGTTGGAAGTTTGAGCCTTTTAGTGTTGCAAGCAGGATTAGGCCAGTGGAATATCAGAACCCATAGTTTCAATCTTACAAACTGACTAATGATTTTCTTTAGAATAATACTCTCCTGAGCTCAACATCAGTTGCCAACATTTATTTTTTTTTACTACATATAATGGTAGACTGACGTTTCACCAGTAGAGGGCAATAGGAATGTGCATGCATAGGTACAATGCTCAATAATTTGTGCTGGAATCACTCGGCTGTTTTGTGTTCGGGGTTTTTGTTTTGTTTTTTTCCAGTGGTGGTGATGAGAGCAGACTCTTTGACCCTGCTGTCCACAGGAAGCAGTGTACCATCAGTTAATTAGAGTTCTCTGGACTTCTCTCCTTCCTTTTCTTGTCCTCCTCAACTTGTTTCCCCTTCGGTACAGGTGACATTACAAATCCTCAGAGTCTTAACTGTCTGGAGGATTATTAAAGATTTTTTGAACTGCAAAGAGTTATGCAAATCCTAGACAAAGATATTTGAAATATCCTGATTTGGAATGAATCTGGGATTCAAATAACATTTGACAGACTCTTCAGACTTTTCTTTTCTTGTCCTTAGAACTGCTAATTTGCAGCTTGAAATAGATGACCTCTCAAGATAGAGTATGGACAAAAATGATGGATATAACAATCTCATAACTGCTAGTGGCATGTATTGTCAGAATTTCAAGTATTAACAATTATTTGAAGAGTACATTTTAGTCCTAATGATTTTTATTCCTTGCTAATCTTATGCACATGCGCTGTTTTATGTGTCTTACCTCACAACTCTCCATGTTTCCTTTTTAGTCTGAAACTCAGAATAGCAGTGCAGCAGCCAGTCAAGGGCATACTCCACCTGTGTCCACTAACACGTCTATGAGTCCGCGGCAGCGCCGTGCCCAGCAGCAGAGTCAGAGACGGGCTCCATCTTCAACTGACTTTAATCGGGTACAGCAACCAAGAGTCAACATGAACCACACTGGATCAACTGTTCTGATTGTCCTTCTGACTTTTGCACTGGCAGCTCTTATATTTCGTAGAATATGTTTGGCTAATGAGTATATATTTGAATTATAAGATGTTTCTGTTGTAACAGCAGTGGCTTGAATGCTTCATTGAACATTCTGTATTGGGTATGACATGAAACCTGTTTACAAAAGGCTGCTTTTTGTATTTACACTTAAGTCCTTATGAATGTTAATGTACCTACAGATACATTACTTGCAAGAAAAGCAAAGTTGGACATTTAACCACAAAAAGTGTTAATTGAGTGCCCACTAGATACTTGGAGAAACAGTGCAGTGGAATAGTAACATTAAGGCATGTGGGAGAGGAGTCAATTTGGGTAATTTATCAACTAGAAAAAGACAATTTTAAAAAGTGGCTGATTCGCTTTTTTATGGAACATAAATGCAGTTAATCATCCCATCTAAGTTAGTATAAGATTTGACGTTGGAGAAGGAATTCTAAAATGAAACACTACTATGTGTTTGTGTCCAGTGAACTCTTAATTTAGAGAGGATACAGTTTTGTAACCACTTTTATTTACCATTACACATTTCTAGAGGGGGAACACATACAAATTGGTTGTGATGCTCCTTTGTGTGTGTGAAAGGGGGGAAGGAGAAGGGGAGGAAAGAAGGGGCCAGAAAACTACTTGCATTATTTTGATTTTTATTTTTTAGAAGAAAGATTGGATAATCTTTTGCAAGATTTGAATGTCTTCTTCTAATACTCTCAATTGTATATCTTGGGTTTTTTAAATTTGAAGATTATATAAAACGTGTGTATTCTTGCAATAGTTATAAATATGTAATATAATTATTTACCCAGAGCTATTGTCTTTTAATTATACCAGAAATATACATAATGTGTTGAACTGAATGTTTCATATGTGGTTTTATTTACTAAAGAAAATTTAAACCTTATTATACTTAAACTCGTATATATGAACACGCTTAAGAGAGATATTTATTAAAACCCTGGTAATAATAGTTTCAAGCCAGTCTTTGGTTATGTTTCAAGTATCACATGGCCTTTTGTTTGGGGTTTTTTTTGGGTTTTTTTAACCTAAAATCAGTATTGGACCCAGAGGCTTTCTGCATTATTAGTTTATTAAAAAAACCCAAGCAACTGGTAATATTCATGAATGCTGTGAGATCACATATAGAAGCAATAGACCTACAACTGTTAGAGTTTTGAGAGGTTTTGTCATGAATGTTTAAGTATTGCAATGATTATTACCAGTGGGATAATTTTCCTCTTGTATTATTGATCAGATTTAAATGTATTCTAGCATGTTTATTTCAAAGACAATAAAATTTAGCTAAATTCCATTTCGTTGTTGTCAAACATGATAGCACTGACTGAAGAGAGATTCTCATCCTGTTTCTCAGCAAGTATTTATCAAGATACCTACAGCTTTCCTAAATTTTGTTGAATATAGTATGTGTTTTGAAACATGAAAGTAGCTATAACAACTTCTACAATAAGGAAAGCCTGTTGTGTGTCTAAGGGGGATATGGAAATTATAAAAAACCCCAAACTGAGCTCTTTTTTAGCACTCTTGTGGATTTTTGATAATCTCGTTTGCAGGTACAATGGAACAAAGATCAAAAAATAGTTTTCTTAGAAGTTCAGACAAATGTAGTTTGTCAGCCAGTTCAGCACTTACACATTCCACTGCAGAACAGTTTGATGTCAATACATTAATTGATGTGTTTTTACCTAATTTGTATATTAATTTCATTAGAAATTTAAAAAAAAAACAACAAACACCCCTCCCCCCCAAACCACACCAAACCCCCAAAAAACCTCTCCAGATCCTGTGTTTCCTAGTTGGTATGTTGCTTGAATGCCTGTTCTATTCAAGTATTGCAAACCTGGGCTCACAGAAGAGAGTTCTGGAAGAGGTCTGACCCAAAAGGCAGTTTTGCTGGGGTTTGACCTGCTCGCTCCTCTGGAAGCTTTGCTCTGAATGTGCTTTTCTTTTCCTGGAGGCTCACTGCTGTGCCAAGCAAACTTTTGCTCTTGTACCTGTACGAGACGTTGGTCATTAGTAAAGCAGTTAAGTCTTCTGCAAAGAGGCAGCCTACGTTGCCCTTTGGGCTGTGAGAAAATCAGCTTCGGATGGTTTCTGAAAACAGCCTCTTCCTTGTGATTAAAGAAATAGCTGCTTTGTAGCTTTTCATTTTTATGTCACTTTTATTAAAAAAAAGTTAAAATGCCTGATTGTGCAAATACCTATTTTAAAAAATAAATATTAATGGTGACTTGATTTATGTAAAGAGTCTACTGCATGTATAGATACTTTGGGGGTTACTGTGTTTTAATTTTCCTTTAAAAGTTAACAGTAAATAAAATCATCATTTTCAGAGGAAATAGCTCGGTTTTTATCTTCAACAGCATAACGAGCCAGACTCGAAAATAAAATCTCAACTGCTATAAAACCATCAAAATATGTACATTTTACAATGATACACGTCTGAAACGTGGCACAGGCAGTTTCCAGTTGAAAACGATGTCATGCGAAGGAACAGAAAATCTGGAAAGCCTAATGAAAAGGGACAGCCCAGTTTTACAGTCTGGCAGAAGGATAGCACTGTCCTGAGATTAGGGGATTGAGCAAAAAGCCGGCGTGCAGAATTGCGGGTTTTTATATAATGGCTTTAGTAAATATCCTTTAGGACCCAGTGGAAACGTTTGGTGAGGCGAACTTCGTGAGTAATAGCCAATCATTACGCGGTGATGAGGGAAAAGCGTTGCGTGAGAAGCCCCTGAAAGCCTGTCAAAAGCATCAAGTCGGGAAAGCAGCGTTTCTGCCACCGATCGCCGACAAACACGCGACGCCAGAATTGGAGTTGATTCAATGTTTAAACCCGGGGGGACTTGTACTACAGGAGGTTACTGGAGTGCAGAGTGCCCCACTCCTATTCCCAGCAAGATGCCTTATTTTGCAAAACTCCTTTTATTAATCTTTTGCTTAGTTCTTCTTGTGGAAAGCAGAAAGCACAGGAGAAGGAGGTGGACGAGCCAGCTGGAGGTGCAGCGGGCAAGGTAAGGGTTTTAAAACACTTAAGTTTCTCTTCCTGCAGTGTTACACGTTACTACATAGACACAAAAATCTGCCCTGTCAGTGTCTTTGTGTATATTGTATGTGCCAACAGCTTTATAGATAATGTTTTTTGAATAGTGTCTGATACATTTACAGTTTTAACTGTAAATGGACATGCTTAATGATAACTAACTCTTAATGAGGCAGGTTTTGCAGGTAAGTTGACCACTTCAGCTTGGTAAGAATATTCTTAGCCCTGTATGTGAATTACAGAGAGAATTCAGAGAAGTTGCCATTAATAGAGATGTTCAAATCTGCACGTTGTTCCAGCACTGTTTCAAGAGCAGGTTATTTGCTCTGCTTGATGGAATGTGCTACTTACATTCATATGAAATTGCATGTTATTTTCTAACAGTTTGGGGTGGGGTTGTTGGTTAGCATGTGTGGTATTAATTAGTAACATATAAATCCCTGGGAGTTACCCAGGGATTGTAAAATTGAAAATATATTTTGAAGAAATACATGGAAACTTTACAAAAATATGTATTTTAAGTCAAGCAAAGGCACGAGAAAGAGTTAAAGGTCTTAGTAAAGTTTATTAGATTTACTGTTGCTGAGATTTGACCGGAGGTTTACGTTAGAAAAGATAATCTTCCAAACTTGTCAGACAGTCCAAAGTATGTTATCCTTTCTTGTAGTTATGTCATCCAGTGGCAATTATATCTGACAAGATTGTTCGTTGTTCGAAGGGCTCAAAAATAAAATTGGGTTAATCCATCTTACTAAATGGCTTCACTATGGCTGTAAACCTTCATCTTTTCCTTTATTTTGTTGGGTTTTTTGGTTTAACAGTCAATGCTTTTATTTTATAGGGGGTGTTGTTGCTTAAACGTTTTACAAAGAAATGTTGTGATATAATTGAAATCAAAGAATACCTAATATGCTCTCAGATTTATACTACATGTTGAAAAATGCAGTAGCATATGCTTTTAGTGACATAAATGTTAGAAAGCTAGGGCCTGAGCCTGAAATCCTAAAGCCAACTGAAGTTTTGCCACTGATTTCCACAGAATCTCCATTATTGAATGAGATCTTTCATTTAACTCTGAAAATTTGTCCAAGTCTGTGTTCTGGGAAATAGGGGGGATCCAACAGTAGCGTTTTCTTGCAAACCATTCAAGTGGTGTAGAGATCATCTACTTTGAAGTAACAAAATAATATAAATCTTTCTTTTAAATGTGACTTTATCCAAAAGTGGTGCCATTCACTGGGTTAATAAGTTGTTTGAATATTTTGTAATTTATTTAAACATTGCAAAAATAATTTACAATTTCTACAGCTGTTTTTGTCAAGTCCCGTTGTTTTTGTGAAGTTGTGATAGAGTGGAAATCGAAGCACTGCTAAAATTCTTTGTATAGATGAATTTATTGTAAAGAATGACTGATACTGTTTGGTTTCCTGTGAAATGATGATTTTAATGAACAGTTTTCCAGCCAGGTAGAACCTGAGGAACAATATGGGGGTTTTATATATATATATGTATATATATTTTTTTTTTTTACATTTTCTATGCAAACAATGTGCTTATTTAAAAGTATATAAAAGTAAGTATTAGGGGCTGTTAAATGCAAATGACATTTTAAATAGAATTCTGCAATATTAAAAGAAAAATTGTATGGAGCAATGACACTGATACCTTAAATGTCCAGTTATGTAGAAAAAATACAGTTGTCTCTAAACTAGCAATTAATAGTGGACTCTTCTACTAAAAGGAAATTAAAACCAGTTCCTCTGCTGATTTTCTAATCATGTAAGAGAAATGAAAACTGTCCTTTTTAATAACTGCATCACGTTTTCTGCTTAGTGTTTCTCTTGCTGACTTACCATAAGAAATACAGTAAATATATTTTACAGTAAATGTATTAGCCAAGAAAATTTATTCCTATGTCTGGGAATCTACATTTGACAAGTTTGATGTTTTGTGTCCTTTATGGTGATACATCAACCTGATCTAAAGATCTTTATATTGATTTCAAGGAGCTAGCTTGGGTTTTACGAGTGCAGAACATCTTCAGTTCGTAGTTCATTACTTGAACGTTGTATTGAGGTTCTTACCCACGGAGCTCTGTGGGCTTGGGGTAACTGGTCCTGCAGGTGCTGGGACGGCTGTCTGCCAAGTGTACACAGAGAAGATGTTGGGCCTCTGCATTCACGGGAAAGGAATATGGTAAAGCCAGGTTAGGGCTGTGGAGGTAGGAACCCAAATTAAGAAATGCCAGGTTAAGGGTTGCTTGTGCATCCCTAATTACTCCCCTTGTTTTATGTTACTATTGAACTGTAATGCATTTTTTTTTCTATGAGTGGTACCTCACTCAGCATGCTGAATGGATAGCACTTGCTTAATTAGAAACTGTGTTGTGTTTCATTTTCTCTTACTCCCACACCCCCCACCTCACTGATAACACAACTCTTCTCCAAAACAGAGGTGTGACTTAAAGAAGCAACTGCCTCTGTGCAGCTTTGCCGTGACCATTGCCTGGAGCAGCTTTGGGTTATGCTCTGGAGAGCCCGGGCTTTGCGTAGGAAATTGGTGTGTGCTCATGTGAGTAGCAGCTCCTGGCTTTGTACTTTGATGGTAGGTTTTTTACATTTACCAGGGATATGGTCCCTGTCTCTTATCTTACAAAACTGGGTGAAGGGATTCAGTAACACATATTTATTTGTATGAAGTTGAGAGCCTTTTTGCTGATGTACAAGCTGGGGAATGGTGCACGAAACCAAGGGCTCATAACTAACAGATTTGTTGGGTTAAAAAATTTTGCATTTCATTCGGTTTTAGAGAAATCAAGTGATAAATGAACTGCAAAGTAAAACCTGTCAGAGTCACCTGAGTGACTTGCTGGGCAGGAGATGCTGGCCCCAGCGTTACCTACACACCAGGGAATAAATTTCCAGAGAGGAGGTAAAGACTTTGGTGCTGAAGGAGGTGGTGTAAGTGTGGAAAGGTGCAGGTGTATGTGTTGGATGGGCCATGGTCTGTGCTGCTGTGTTGCCAGCCGGGATTTTCCAGGGAGCTGTGTGCCACTGCCAGGGCATGTCAGGCTTGCTATGTGTAGTACCGACTGTACAGTGCATGTGTGTGTGTGCTTGCAGCTTCCTCGGAACATCAGCCTTACTGTAAGTGCCAAGCAAATGCTGTTGGCGTGTCCAACACTGGATTGGAAACAGTTCTGGGTACTCTTCAGTAGCTTTGTGGTGGCTGCATCTCAGGAATCGCAAACAAATGTTGGCAGTCCTCCATCTGGACAGAATTTCCACACAAAAAAAGAGATACTCTGAAAAATAGTGCTTTTGTTCATATTTATTGCTCTGTAAAAATTGCTGATAATGCTTCTGGTAAGGTTTATTGCTCTGCATAAATTGTCCCAGAAGAGAGGGCTCAGGAGACATTTGCCATCTTGATTGTGCCTGTGAATGCTGTGTTTCCAGCAGCCTCTGCACTGGACAGACAGACACAGTCTGGCTCCGAGTCTGCTTATTCCTCTCTCCTAACAGTTGCTTCAACCAGCAGAAACACTGCACTTTTGAAATAGAAGTGGCTTTGAGCTTCTGTTAGCTAAAGACTTCCTGACAGGGTTTTTGAAAGCGGTCAGTGATTTGGAGTACGTCATTAGAGATGTCATTTTCAGGACATGCTGCATGCCAGACTTAGGTTGGGACCCAGAAGCAGAAGTAGAGCATCGGGGCATGGCAGCACGAGACTCAGCACACAGACTGTTTTTCCAAACAGCGGTCCACCAGGGCAGGTAGTCTGCTGATTCCTGCTGAAATGGCTGCTACTGGCTGGCGTGCTCCCTCCGTTGCCTTGCAGGGCTGCATTTTTCCCCCCAACTTTCAACCAGGTGCAGCAGACAAGTCTTCTGGCCTGTGACACCTCCCAGCCCCTACTGATCCCCTCTGCTCTCTGGCGATTTCTCAGAAAATGCCATATAGCTTAATGGTTAAAATGTTGATAACCATTTTTTTACAGGTGCGTTGCTTGCCTGGGCTTCATGTCCAGGGCATTGCACAGCCTCTAGTTGTGCAAGGTTTGATGTCTCCTGCGATTTTTTCACCAGCGGTGCAGCATCACGGCAGGGCCAAATAGTAATGTGAAACAAAAGCAGGGAGAGACACAGATGGCAACAGCAGATCTGAGAAGCAAACCTCGTGCCTTATCTTGGCTGTGTGCTCCAGCTGTGGTTCATGTTTGCAGTTAGGACTTCTCTGCTGTTGCTAATGTTGCCCCCCCGACTGTGCTGCAGCTGTATAGCTGTCCGTGTAGGCTGCGAGATGTTTAGAGCCTCAACACTGCTTCCTCACCAGCCTGCATGGATTCGGTGCTGTCTCTTCAACAGCCGTGCCTCCTGCCTCTTTGGCAGAACAGTGGCTTCTGGCTGCCTTGGCTAGAGCCGTTATCCCCCATATCTCCATCATGTGGCTCTTTGCAGCGTTCACTGCCCAAGCAGCCTATTTACACTGGAAAGCTGAGCGTAATCACAGTGCTGTACCTCTGCAATTAAAGAAGCTGGTTTACTTTTGCTTCTGCTGACGCAGGTACAAACTGCACTGATTTCACAGTGAGGAGGGCCTGTAACTGTTTGGTTTTTTTTCACGAGCAAAAGATGACGTCTTAAGTGGCAGGGGGCGTGGGGACAGCTGGGCAGGTTGGATGGTTCTGTCCTGAAAGAGTGAAAATAAAAGTTTGAGCTTTTTAGCCTTGCAAGGGAGTGTCTCTGCATAAAACATCCTTGTGAATTTTACCCTCTGCTTATGTTACTGTTGTTGGCTTTGGGCTGGATGGGTGTAGGAAGAGGCAAGGAGTGTAGGATTTGCAATACACTTGGTAAAAAAAGGCTCCATTTATTGCTGTGAAGAGCAAATGTGTTCTGCGTTCATCTTTAATAAGCTAAAAATATGAACAACCATAGACCGTTTTTTTTTTTTTTCCCGGTTAAAACCCATAAATCCAAGCAAAAATGGAGGGTCCTAAGCAATCGATGATAAGGTGTTTCGGGCATGTGACCATGAAATATTCCTAATGTGTACGATAACAGTCATCACGCACATCCTTTGAGTTTGTAGCCATCATTTTGCAGAGTCTGATAGTGTTTTCTAGAAATCTGGCAAGGAAAGTCACTTTCCTTTCCTTCCTGCTCCAGGCATAAAACCACAGATGAGTCAAGTGTGGAGCTTGTTACATGCAGAGGTAGGGCAACAGAGTCTCTCTCCCCTGCGGCTCTGGGACTGGTGTGGCCATCCATGTAAACCAGGATAGACCTGTCTTCTTGTGGATCTACCAGGGCCTTTTGGGCAGTCGGGACTCGTCAAGCCCTTGAATTGGTGGCCCTGACAGGCAATGGAAGGAGACCTCCCCAAAATCGAGGACCTTGAGGTTCCCAGCTTGTCAGAAAGTTCTCGACCATATCTGATCCCATGTGATCCATCTGCATTAATACTAAAGATACACATCTATGTGGGATACACTCAGCATAATGGAGATAATACATTTGGAATGCTCATCTAGGAGCAAGTTAGTTGTTACGGCAGCCATAAACTGTTATTGTACCTTCTCTTTCATTTATCCTCTAGGGGATCTTTGCAGCAGTCATATGCTTTGTTGGTTAGAAAACCAGGAGGCTTTGTACCTTTCTTGGTGCTAGGTTTACACAGTGCACATCTCCTCCAGCTTGCTGTGGTTGCTACACAAAGTAAATGACACCTTCGACTAACACGTTTTGGGTTTTTTTTCCCAGAGAATATACTGCAGTGTGTTAAGATTTTCACTGAAACTGTAGAAATACTTTTCTGAATCCCAATAGGAAATAGGATAATAGGAACCAATGTCCCATGACCATGAGATACCATCTTGTGACCAAAGTCAATGCCAAATTCTCCAGAGGGAGGAGCAGAAACCTCCTGGACCCTGGCTGCCAGCAGCTGTCCCATGCTCAGGATGGAGATCACGTTTCCTTTCAGGCTCACCACTTAGCCATTGCCTTATGCCCTACAGCACGAGGACGGTTTCCAATTTTGTAAGTTCTTTATCTTGGTCCAGAAAGGTCTGAATGTCTGCATAGACACCTGCTGCTTTTTTGAGTCCTGCTGAGCTGTTATTTGTGATTTCTCATGCCATCAAAATTTAATATTCTTCGATATATTTGGCAATATGAAAAGTATCCACTTTATGCAATTGAGAACAATTCTAAATAAATGTGACTGGAAAGGAAAATATTAAAAAAAAATTTAGGGCAATAATGGAGAAGCCTTTACAGCAGCTCAATGAGATACCTGGCCCCTTTTCCCCTCTGTAAACAGGAACAAGTCCTCACAAAAGACAGTTTTATCAAACTCATCCCACTTGAGCAAAGTGTAAACAGCAATAAAATTATATATGAAAAACACGCCAAAAAAGAGAAGGGGAGATGGGTGGCTTTAAATGAATGGTGGTGAATTGCAGAGAGTCCGTAAAGCTGAAAGAAACCCTGACAAATCTATAATCAGAATTGCTAAAGACCATAAGTACATCAGGGAGGATTTATGAGATACCGGTGTCAGCAAAGGCGCCCGATGGGCCCGAATGTTGAGTGCATCCTTCAGCTCTGCGAAGGCACTGGCTGCTGTATTCACCTTTGCTGTAGATAATGAGATACTCCCTATGCCTAATGGTGGTGGGGGTGGCATGGGATACCTGCCGCAGAGGATCGGAAGACACCAGCATAACCGATGTCATGCACTGTTATAAAGAACGAGGTTTTTTCAAACAAACTTGGTCTTGCTTTTGCATTAAATTGATAAAAATAGTTATTATATCTTTCAAAGCCTGTGTAGACTGCCTGTCATTAAAAATAGCTCTATACAAAAATCTTTGTAAATGGATTAAATTGATTAAAAATTAAATGACAGACCTGTGTCTGTAAATTCTGAATCATCCGTCATGTACCTGAAGGATTGGGCATGAAGTGATAATTAAGTGCTGGCTATTAAATGCAGCCCATGGCTCAGGAATTTCCTGAAAACCTGTTTTCTTCCTAAGGCAGCGTTAGTGTCCCCAGCCAGCCCTCTGAAGCCTCTGCAGCCACAGCCTTGTTCTTAGCAACTCTCCTGTGTGCTCTTTGCTGTTTGATGATTTTTAAATGAATCAATCAGAGCTTGGCATTTCAGTGAGGCTGTGCCATTGATTTACGAGATGGCATTTTAATGCCATCAGGGTTTTCCATGCTATTTCCTCACACAGCATGCAATCCAAAGTTTTGGATTTTTAACTTGATTTTTTTCCCTCCATTCTTTGAGTAGAGAGATTTGATTGAACATTCACCGGGACTTAGGCCTTTCCCTGATGGTTAAAGTCACAGTAAAGTCAAGTCACAGACACAGTAAGATTATTCTTCTCCACTGCCAGCTTTCCAGGAGCAGGGGCAATACGGCGGACTGCGAAGTGGAGTGCTTTGTCAGCAGCCCTAACCTTTGCAAAGAAACACAACCTCCCCCTAGCAGCAAGCAGGGAAAAGCTAAACTTTTGCCTCCAACCATTCCCATTAATGGCTGTGCTTGGGCTTATCTCCCTGCTTTTGAGTAAACATTAATGCAGCTGTGTTGGGAGTGCATGTGCTCCAGCTGGCTCTTTTTTTGCAGCCAGCAGAGAGAGAGATGCTCCAACATCCCAGTTTAAACAGGAACCCAAAGTGAGGTGAGGGGGATCCAGATTTTCCTATGTCACATGTGCCCTAGAGCACAAGGGCTTATATTCCTTCAAAACATCCATTTAATACAATTTTTTAAATTCTGTTGCTGCTTTTTCTCCTCCTTATTAAAGTAAAGCGGGTTATCAATGTCAGCAGCAGCTATCAACATCCCTTAGATTTTATCTTTTCTTTTCTGAATTGAATGCTCTGATGGGAAACTTTTCTTCTGATTTGTGATTTATGCTCCCTTTGCTCATACTCATCATGATTTGTATTTTAATGACCTTAAAGCATATCCGTGGCCCTTCCACAGCCACACGTAAGCATGTGGCGATGGTTTTCTAAGCTCTGAATTTTTGACCAAGATTTTAAGCCTAATTCACCCTCATTTTTGTATCTATTAGAGTAGTTCCTTTATTTTTCCTCCAAGATTTTTGTTCTTTACTGCACACAGGCAAATGAATCTCAACCCTTTTGTATAAAGTTCTTTCTATTTATTATTATTCTTTTTAGTAAGTTGCTGACAAACAGCTAATTGCAGCAGTATTTACAAGTTTGTCAGCTCAGAGAAAAGGGGTTGAGGAATCATAACGGTCCAAGTCCTCCTTCCTGCACCGCTGGGGAACACCAGGGATGCTGATCTGGATTTTCTTCCAAAAGTCCATGCAGTATCCGTCTGTCTGCTGTTTAGTTAGCCACTTATGCCATTTTAGTGACTTTCTTATGCTTTTCTCAGGGGTTTGTTGGCATCCTTGTTCTACTGTTATATGATCTCTAAAATAAAAAGTTAGGACTTTCCCCCCCTTAATATTCAGAAAAGTGAAGGATTGCAGATCTTGCTGACTTCTTTAGATAAAGCTCCTCTTTTCCTGCTGCTGTGGAGGGAAATGGGTGATTTTGTTGTTGTTAAAAGTTGAAAGGCAAAGCTAGCCCTCTGTCCACACAAACTGCTGGTACTGAGCTGATGTTCGCAGGGCAGATAGTCTCAGAATAGCATATGACATTGCATGACCACCATTGAAAAGAGCTTTCTCATGATAATGTTGCCTTCGTACCCAGCCACGTTCTGGCTGGGTAACGTGTGGGGCAGAGTCAGCTGCTTCTTCTGTTGCTTCTTCTGTCACATTTGCTGCATCCCGGCTCCTCCGTGAGATGCTGCGCTCTTGGCCTCATGCCTCCCCGGGAGCTGTGGTGTCCGGGGCAGAGAGAGCACTGTGTCCATCCTGGAGCCGGCTGAGATGGCAGGGCTGCCCGCAGTGGGGGCCAGGTCTGAGTTAATGCTGTGGAGAGGCAGCATTGGGGCTGCCGCGGTGGCCTGCGCTCTGGTGCTGGCAGCAACTCTGCTTCCTTCCGTGGGGCTGTGCCCACAAGGCCACCACTCCTGGGGCTCTGAAATTGGGCAGGCAGAAGTTGGCCACAGGGTGCCACTTGGGCCGCAGAGACATCAGACCAACGCTATTGCTGTCTTTTGCAGTCACATCTATAAGAAGAATCATGACGTGACCAAAACTTGGAAAGGAAAGACAGAGCAGCTTCTCAGGGTTGATGACCATGACTTCACCATGCGGCCAGCTTTTGGAGGTGAGACTAAATCAGTTCTCTTGATTTCATGCTCATCTAATTAAAAGTCATCAAATTTTCTAATTAATCATGTAATTAAAAAAAAAAAAAGCCTCTGGCCAGATGCACCAGTGTGAAGGGAAAGGACTCGGGTGGTTTCAGGAGATATTCAAGGCAATTCAGAGAGGCCTCATGCTCACCTCATAGTCCTCTGTACAGCTCCTACACTGCTTCCTGTTGCTGAAGTTGGCTCTTTTTTTGGCTAGTGTTCCCCAGAGCTCAGGACAGACCCTCCTGGTAAGTATTTCACTGTTGAGAAGATGAACAAGCTGCAGGTTTTAATGTTCACTTGTAGTTGTGAGGTCGCAATGACATTTTCAGCTGATCAAAGTAAAGAACTCGTTAGGTGGATCACAGCCCATCCTTGCTAGGAGAAAATGGAATATTTTTGTCCAGATAAAATCTTGTCTCAAACTCTCTAAAGCAACCAAAAGAGCAGGAGCGGAGGCCTCCATCACCTTCACTTACGTCTTCTGTTGTACCCAGTTACAGGAGCATGCTCGTCTGGTCTTTCTAAGCTCACTACTGCAGAAGTAAAAGAGTACTTGAAGAAAAAATGTGCTGGTACACCAGCATGGAAATCCTTCTGCTGATTAGATCAATAACCAAGCCCCTCCAGAGCTAAGGACAGTTTTCTGCAGCTTTTGCTGAATGAATAATACTGCATCCTTTGTCAATCGGCCTTCTGGGATGGAGTGAAACATCTGCCTGTCCAGCGCGTCACAGGGGTATTTTGCATTTTGCATCTAGTCTGTTGAACAGAGCTTCTCTGACCTGTCCGTTCCTGGTGTAGCTGGAAAGAGAAGTTTCTTGCCTCACAGTGCAGATGTGCTGATCTGACAGCACAGCGCTGTCCTCATGCTCACAACCCAGGGAGCTGGGGTTGTTTAGCCTGGAGAAGAGGAGGCTGAGGGGAGACCTTATCACTCTCTACAACTGCCTGAAAGGAGGTTGTAGTGAGGTGGGGGTCGGTCTCTTCTCCCAAGTAACAAGCAATGGGACAAGAGGAAATGGCCTCAAGTTGTGCCAGGGGAGGTTTAGATTGGATATTAGGAAAAACTTCTTCACTGGAAGGGTCGTCAAGCACTGGGACAGGCTGCCCAGGGAAGTGGTTGAGTCCCCATCCCTGGAGGTATTGAAAAGACGTGTAGCTGTGGTGCTTAGGGACATGGTTTAGTGGTGGACTTGGCAGTGCTATGTTAATGGTTGGACTCGATGATCTTAAAGGTCTTTTCCAATCTAAACGATTGTATGATTCCATAAATTTATATATCTCTAAACTCCAGAGTCCAAAATGTGTCATCACCAGTGTTTTTTTCCCCCCACTGTAATTTACTAACAAGTTGCAGTCCAGCCTGCCTGTTGGAGATAACTCTTTTGATAATCAGTGGTAAACTTGATCTGCTGTTTCTAGGGTTGAAGAGTTTGCCTTAAATTGTCCTCTGGGTGGAACATAGGCAAATCTCCCTGGGGTTTGTGTGAGCGTATCTGACAAGCCCAGCCGTGCAGCTGAGGCCCAGGGCTGAGGCCTGGGACCTGGCTCTGCAAGTACTGGACATGCCTGCTCCTTTTTGAATCTGTAAAAGTAAAATTTTAAAAAATCAATTAAAAAAAATTTAAAAAGTAAAAAAGTGAAAAAAGAAAAAAGCTGTAAAAGTGACACTGAATGAGCTGCCCTTGGGCCCCTCACTTGCTCCAGGTGACTGTCTCCTTGGCGGTGATACTGCTGCTCCACCCTCTGGTTAGGGAAAGGGAGATTATGGCTTACTGATGGTATTTCCTCTCCTGCCAGGTTGCTGCTTTTGGAAGGCGAGCCTTTTAGCAGGGTGGATTTGGGAAGGATCCTGACTTCTGAAAGATGAAAAGACCAGGGAGCCATGAGATTGGTTTCCTGGACTGTTAGGATCCGATTTGGATGAGAGGAAGGCCCCCTTGCTTTCTAACCGACCTCAGACGAATCTGGGAGGCTAGGGGCGGCTAGACCAACCTCTCATTTCAAGTTCGATCCCTTCGAGCGAGATTAAGACACAAACGAGGTCAGATGTGAGTCCACCCATTTATTAATCACTCATGCACTCTCGAAAAAAAGAGGAAGAGCGACAGGAAAGAAAGGAAAGAAGGAAAGGTGGAAGATAAAGCAAGAGTGCGGAATAGGAGAGCACAGCTAGTCACCACCCTGGATCCACAGCGTTCCGGGGGGTCTTCAGTGGTGTGGGACCGCCCACGGCATCTTCGGTGGTGGGGGGTTCGCCCCCAGAGTTTTTTTTGGGGGGGGGGTTCGCCCCCAGGGGTTTGGGGTGATGGGCTTTTATAGGCTGCATGCCTGAGGCAACAACTCCACGCTTGCGCAGAACTTCCTTTTGCACCCTGCTTGCCCAGGGCGATGGCACGTACCCCACGTCTGAGGTCTCCCCCCATATCTGGGGTTTCACGCGCTGTCCACGTGCACCTGCCCACAGCCAGTCGTCCACACCGAGCAGGATGCTGCCATGACCCCTGCCGCTGTCCTTGTGCTTGTGCAGGCTGGCACAAAGTTTCTTAGAAGATTCCGTTAACTTCTTGCGGGCAGACTTTGAGACAAATGTTTAACTATTTCGTCCCTCGCATGGACTGACCTAAATTCTCTTGACTCCAGGAGGAGTCACTGTCAGGGTTGTCCAGCCAACCACCTCACTGGCTCAGTCTCCTATTTGTTTGTTTATTTATTGGTCTTGGTTTTATTTACCTGACTTTTTAGGCTTCTTTTTTCCATTCTTCTGTTCTGTCTGCAAAGCCTGGATCTGTGAGATGTTGGCTGGATGTTCACTGCCTTCAGTCTGGCTTTGTTTTGTTGGTGTGCTGCTCTGTCATGGATATTGCTGATCATGTGCCATCCCACATGGCTTGCCCAGCACAGCTAGTGCTTTAGCACAGAATCACAGAATGGTTTGGCTTGGAAGGGACGTTTGAAGATCATCTACTCCACCCCCCTGCCATGGGCAGGGACATTTTCACTAGATCAGATTTCTCAAAACCCCATCCAACCTGACCTTGAATGCTTCCAATGCTGGGATCAACACTTCATTGATTTTGATCAACACTTCATTGACTTGTGTCACTAGATCGTATGTTGTCTTCTGAAGGGGGATAGGAGGTTGCATGTTTTCACACATGTGAAGATGGATTGCTGATTTGGTATGCTTCATCTTTCCTAACAGAAGACTGGACACTGACAAGTAGATACCATGCTCTGTTGAGTGAGTTCGCTAAAGTGTACATATGTCCCTAAATACCAGGTATGCCCTGCCCTGCTATAAACTCAGAGGGTTCCCCTCTACTTCCCATCCTGTAGATCCTCTGTCCTTCTCCTCTTCCCTCCCCAAGGCCTTAAAAGAGAGCAGTGTGGAAAGCTCCTGTGGCTGCTTCTGAAGCAGCAACTTTTTCTTGGCTTTTATTTATTCTTCTGCTACGTTCAGATAGGAACCCCTATCATATATTAATCTGGCTGCAAATACTCTGATCATTTTCACTCCTTACTGCAAGGCTGGTGACTCTGCCGGAACTGTTTCTTTTCTCTCAGAGAAGAGAAAGATGGTGTTTCTTGTGCTGAAGATCATCCCTGCTCACCCCCGATCACATCGGGAGGTGAGCATGCTTGTTCTAGCGGCTCTTCTGGAGCAAACGAGAGGGGAGAAGCAAAATGCAGAGGCAGGCTCAGATTTGAAAGCACACAGGACCCCAGGCTGGTAGCCCCTAGGACAGATACAGTATGCATCATGTGCAGTTGCAGACACTGAGTGGACAGAACCATGCACAGCTTGTAAATTATAGCAATGGGAAGAAGGAGAATCCCAAATGCTTGCCTTTTGCCAGCTCATGAGACAGCAGTCACCACTAAACTGGTCTCACTGAGGGTGGCCATCCATCATATTAAAATGTGAGGGAATAGAACAAGCAGAGAAAAACAGCCAGCTCAGAGAGAGTGCAGCTATGGGATCCTTATTTGTCTTGGTGACTCTAGGTTGAATAGAGTTGGTTTTAACAGTAAATGGTTTTCCCGGACAGTGAAGTCATTGACAAACTCTGCTGGTCCCAAAGGGAAGGGATCAAGCTTTCCCTTCGGTGGGCAAAAATCAGTGTCAGTGTCAGAGACGGAATCTTACTAGTCTTCTAGGTAGCAGAGAAAAGCCTCAAAGCATGTGTGTCAAAAACCTTAGAAACCCAAATCATTAAAGATTAGGGTGCCATGTTGGGTTTTCAGATTTTTTTTTTTTTTAAGCCAACCTCAGTTTTTGCAGTTTGGCTGGTGACTTCTGAATGCCAGATGTGGACAGACTGGAAGTGCCACTTTCTCCTCAGTGTCACCTCTCTGGCCAAAAGACCTGCTGGCTCCTGGGGTTGATGGGGTGGGATGTCAGGGCTTCTCTGGAAGGAGATCTGGACTTCTTCCCTTGACTTGGTTGGAGATAGCTGGGGAGCCACTGTGATCCGCTCCCCCCCCAGCTGGATGTATGTCAGGGACATGATGCCTCTGCTTTTTAGGGAAGCTGAGGGGTTTTGCTCTGTTGTACTGATGGTTTAGGTTTTGATGTCCAGTGTCACCACTGCACAGTATTTCTGTAAACAGACCAAATTTTTACTATTTTTATCAATGTCACAGAGCCCATGAGGAACAGCTTTGTGCACAGTTCCCACCAAGTAGACACACGTAGTTACAGTTCTAGTGCTAATGTAACTGCATTTTAATCTCCTTCTTGTCTTGTTTTCCTATGCTACCTCCCATCACAGGCATTAGGATACTGCCAGAGCCTAAAAACTTGGAGTAACATTTATAAAATTGAGAAATATCCTAGCAGCCTTTGGTGAGAAGGTGACTTTTTGTAAAGGAAAAACACGGTGTTTCTGTAATTTTTGCTCAAAACCCCCTTATCTTGCAGAGCTCCCTGGGACAAAGGTGCGGTGTTAGGAAAATTGCACTGAAGTTGCATATGATAAGGAACAAAACATGGCAACAACTTTGTTGAGGCTCCAGCCTTGGAAAGCATGATTCACATGCATGGAGATAGATCGGGTGCTACAGGTTCTTGCACGGCTGCAGAATTATGCAGTGTATTTTCAGTGACACATGATAAGCCTGATGGAAAAAAATATAAAGGAAAGAAAACAAAAGCCTGGTAAGAGGCGATCCTTATATTTTCTTCTGTAATGTTATTCGTCAGGCAGTCACAGTGATTTGCTATGCCCTGTGAGTCCTTCCAGTATTTTGCTGCAGCAATGCCAGTCAAACTGATGTGGTCTGACCTGCATAGGATAAAAAGGCTTTTGTATTGCTGAAGCGGAGTAGAGGAGCCCGTGGGACGTGTGTGACTCTAACAGGTTGCTGCCCTAAGACCCTCTCTGCTCTCTGAGGGCAGCTTAGGGACCACGGTCTAACGGAGAGTCCAGCCCCATGGCATTGCATTGAGCCTGTGATGTTATGGTGCAGGTGGGAAAGGCAACTCATCTCTGAAAAACATAAATGATGTCATAAGGAGGTTGTGAGTGACATTAGACTGTAAAGAAACCCCATACTGTAAAAGTGGTGGTTCCCAAGCTTGGTGGAATAATGGGCAGCTGTTAACCTTCAACATTTTTGGTGGACCAGCCTACAGCTTCACCACTGTACTTTAAGCTAAAAAGGGGATGGGGTCTGTAGCTGCTTTATGGTGGCCACGGTGACTCTTGCTGGTCTGCAGTGGACAGTCAGCAAGCTGCCAGCCCAACACAGCTGTGACCACTGGACAGAGCAGCCTGGCATTATGCAGGGTGAAATGGAAGAAAAACATTAGAGAAAGGTGAAGGGTTTTTCAAGAAAAAGTGTCTTTATAAAGAGCAAGTCAGAAAGCAAATGTTGTGTAAGTTGTGTTATTAACAGCCCAGTAAGCATGGGTGTCTTCCGTGCTCTCAGCCCATTAGAGACAAACTACTGGGTATGGTGGTAATGACAAAGATTTTTGCTTTGCTGGTGTTCAAAGTAGCCTCCATAAGCTAAAATAGACTGTATTTGTCATGAGCCTTAGGGAGTTATTTCCATGTCAGCGACCTTGTTCCAGCCAGCAGATGTTCAGGTATTATTTACAAATATTAATATTTAAAGATTATGTAAATGTTTGATTTGCTGCCTTCCTTAAACATCCATTTTAAGCATTTAATCTATGACATCTCGTATTTTACAGGGAGCCTGTGAATAAGCAGCTTTAGTTGATACTTAAAATAGCTGTATCTTCTTTGCTGAAGAACAGCCTAATGCTGTACTTTTATTATATTTCTTCATAGCCTAATAGCCTACCGTCAGCTGGTCCTCGCTGCCCTTTCTTGGCAGTATTTTTGTCAGGATGTATGAATGGTGAGGTGAGTGAAGCATCACTAGGTCACTTAGGATTCGTATCAAGGGCTGGAATAAAACTTGCTTCTCCCTCAATGAGATGCAAAGAAAGGAAGGTCTCTGCAGTCATGTGGCAGCTGATGAGCATATACTGGTGGTGATGGCCTGGAAGCTGCCCACACCTAAGAGGTCCCAGACATATATACATACATACAAAAAAAAATCTATATATACACATACATACATGCAGAAACACTGAAGACTGCTTTGCAGCTTGCAGACATGGGATCCCTTATGGACATTTGCAAGCCTCTCTGGGTGTGTGCAATACATCTGGCAGCAAAGAAGTCTCAAACCTGCTTGTTTCCCATGTAGATATTTTTATCTCAGGGCCTACGTCTGCCTTGCTCCTTCAAAGATAGATGAGGGGACAGAGAGATTGTCTCAGAGAAAAGCAATGAACCTTTGAAATCACTGCCAAAGAGAAAAATTAAAGAGAAGTTGCAAAGCTTTAGTCTCAGAGCTGGAGTGGAAAAGTGACACCAGGCATTTTCACGGTAGCACGCTATTCCCTATCTTCCAAAGCTTCCTGCAGTGTTAAAAAATGAAAACCATGTTTGTGTCCAGCACCTGTTTCTGACTGGGAACTGACTGGTCCTTTGTAGCTTTCATGGCTGCTCCTCGGTGGGTGGTTTTAAGTGCTGAGACACGCTGGGACGCGACAGGCTTGGGCATCTTCTGAAGTCATTCCTGAACGGGACTTGTGGAAACCTCCTGGGTTCCCTGGAGGGGTTAGCCCCAGACCAGATGTCCCATTCAACCTGGGATAGAGTTTAGTATTCAAACTGGGTTTTTTGCAAGGTGAAACAAGCCACAAAGTCTTCTCAGTGTCAGAACCCACCCAAAATGGAGACTTGTTGTGTCCATCTGTTCTACTTGTACAACCACTGAATGCAGACGCGAAGTGCGTCTTCTCTAAAGGTTTTCTCTACAGCATCTTTTCTATATGCAGCACCTAAGCCAAATGTATAATGGCTTTCACTGAAGAGTAGGTCACAAAACAGAGCAGCTCACTGCAGAGGAAAGACAAATGAGGGAGCACACTCACTGCTGATTCTCAGGATACGGGGTGGTGGACTTGGCAAAGGAATAAAGACATATAAAGCCACAAACACCTTGACAGGCTAGTCCCTGAGTATCTTTCTAATACCCAAGTTTGATTTGAGGCAAGGACACTGACATGCAGGAATTTACAGAAATAAGATGTTGCCGATGCAGTTTCAGAAGGTGGTACCTTTACAGTGACAAGGTGCAAGGGTGCTCTATCATATCGCTTGTAAATCCTGTACAGAAATTGTGGGGCAAATGGATACGGTCCAATAGAAGAGACAAAGTAGATGTGCTCCCAGCAGCCTCGGGTTGTGCTTCAGGTCACTTAAATCCTCTCTCAACATGCAAATATAAATATCTCCCTCAAAATGAAAAAATCCTATTTTCCATTTCCAATTTTTATATTGTCATATTTGCTAATGACTGTGCGAGTGTCTTGAGCTTGCTTGGAAGCTGCCACTGTGCTGTGTCTGAGATGCAAGGGGAATAGTTTATTGGTGGGTTCATTTCGGTGTTGTAAGTGGAACTCTGTGACTTTTATGAAGTTTTTTAAGAGTCCAGGGTTTGCTTTCTGGTTGTATCAGTCCTGCTGAATTAGGATTTGCGTTCTGCAAGATATTGCTGTGGACAGTGATGGAGATAATGGATGTCGACACGTTTGCTGTTTCTGGAAGAAATGCTTCAGTTAAAGGTTATACAATTTCTCCCTAGACCTTGATCTATAAATACTTGAGCTCATGTTTAATTTGAATAATTCCATGAATTTGGCTGACATTTTTCAGAGACCCTAAATATGAGCTGAAAAGCTTTGCTGGGCTGCAGTCTTAGAGCAAAGCAGCGCTGCTTCCTCCTCTCAGCCAAATCCACGCTTTCACATGGATCCGTTTAGCTTCCTGTCCAGCAGTGAACGTCCTAGAGAGGAGCCTGAGCTTTGAGATTTCTCCAGTGTTGCAGTATTCCGGTCTTTTCCTGCTTATAATTCTCCAAGCTGATCCTTCTGTATTTCCTCTCTCTGAAGAAAAAATTAATATTGGTAAAATATTGTTTATGACAAGGAAAAGCTATTTGATGAGGGCTTTTTTACATTTAATGCTATAATCTAAGTTACCTGTCCTCTGTCTACCTGTTCAGTGTGTCAGATACCATCTCAGCTGTTCTTTTCCCTTACTATTCACACCTTCCTCATCCTCTGCTCCCTCTCAATAAAGAGTTTTTTTTCTGTTTGCTCATCCCTAGTGGCATTTGATGGGGAATTTGGCAAAGCATCTGGAGCCCCAGTGGTTCAACAGTTTAGTTTCCAGAGAGACAGGACTAAAAAGCCAGCAGTTCCCAATTGACTCCAAGGATTAGTGAGTCCAAAGACCTCCTGACATCTTTCTGTGACTGATGAACAGCCATTTAATTCAATGGTATGTGCTGTAGCCAAGATGACCTTTAAGGAAACCCAGGGTTTGTTTCTGTGGTTTAAAGAGTACATTCTTTACAGGGCTTCTGTTTTGCTTCAGACACCGCATGCATTTACAATGTTGCTCGCGTCAAGTGCCTCTGCAAAACTGCATCTTCATAGAAGTTTTGAAGAGTGATGGGCCAAGTGAATAAGCGGTTACCATTATCAGTTATGCTCATTGCCTAGAGCAGGGCCTGGCGATCATTCGATTCCTACCACTAGCTCCCAGGCAGCAACATTTGGGCTGGCCCCAGTGGCCCTTCACCCACTCTTCCCTGCTCAGCCCAACCTCTTGTCCAAACCTTTTCCAAAGGGTCTTGATGTCTCAACGTGCCGTCATTCCCATTCATGTGCTTTCTCACTGCCTCAGCCCCAGGTGCTGAATGAAGAACAGGGGGAAGGGAAAAGCAGTGATTGCTCCTGCTGATTGTAGTAGGATTTTGCCCAAGAAAGCCAGGGTAAATATTTCCATTGATAAGTAAGCTTTACAGTCTCATCTTCTTTACTGTCTGTATTAAGCGCTTCATGTTTGAGTCCTGAGTTCAAATGATTTCTCCCTCTCTCTGTTATACTCACTGTTTTATCATCCCTCAAAATCATGATTAACTGCAGAAAAGAAAAAAAGTAAAACCAGTTTCACTGATGTACAAGACCCCTAACGCAACCTCAGGCCTCTTCCTCTCAGGGGCTTTCCAGACCATCCAGCTTTACGCTGAACACCCTTTATTCTGGGTTTAATATAGCTTCATGGCAGCTCCAGACTGAAGCTTAGACTTTGTCCTTGCAATGAGGTAACTGCTGGATATCTGGGAGCCAAACTGAGTGTTTGGTGCAGAAACATGAAAAAAGAAAAGAATATTGACACAGTATTTTATCTTCAAGAGCAGATAGGGAAGGAGTAGGAGAGAGGGACAAATACCAACTTGGCAGTGTTCTTCCATTTGTGGTTTTGGTTTTTCGTGTTTGGTTTTTTTTTTTTTTCTTTTTTTTTAATCTGTGATTATTGTTCAGACAAGCATGGAAATTGCAGCAGTAAATAGACTTTGGATGGGGTTTGATTTCCCGAATCAAGGCTAAATTAAGCATTCATACACAGAGAGTGTCTCTTGCAGTCTGGAGGCTGAGGGGGGCTGCCCAGCATGTGCTGGGCATGCAGCCCCTCGGCACCAGGGAGACCCAGCAGGAAGTGCCACGGCTGACTGCTGCCTTCCTCTTCTGGCACAACCTGATTGCTCTGTGAAGCTGTCCTGGCAGAGACCGTGTCTTCTCTGTTAGCACCATGCCTACCACAACCTGGCTGTTTGGAAGCACTGTGGGCACTACTGCAATGTCAACAACTGTGTGTGGCAACAAATAATCATAGAATCATAGAATCATAGAATGCTTTGGGTTGGAAGGGACATTTAGAGCTCATCTAGTCCAACCCCCCTGCAGTGAGCAGGGACATCATCAACTAGATCAGGTTTCTCAGAGCCCCGTCCAACCTGACCTTGAATGTTTCCAGGGATGGGGCCTCCACTACCTCTCTGGGCAACCTGTTCCAGTGCTTCACCACCCTCATTGTAAATAATATTAATTACAAATGCTTTCTCTAGCAAGGGCCAGAGGCAGGGCTGAGGGCAGCCTTGTGCCTGCCCTGACATGGGCCGTGCTGGACCGTGGAGCCTTTCTGAAGTGCCTTACTCTGAGCATTGAGCCTTGCTATAGCAGAGGCACAAGTTAAGTATCACAAACATGACTATGCTGAAGAGCTATTAGGTATTTAAAGGCGTTAAGGGAATAGATAAGTATTTGAATCATTGCCCAGGCTCCCTTTGATCACCATGTATGGCTTCATGAGGTATCTGTGCAAATAAAGGCTAATTGGCTACCAACAGGGCACTGCCTATCAGCAGTGTTGTTTCCCTGTTGATTATACTGAACATCAAAATGCTTGTTATCACCACAGATACAGTGCTTTTTGCTACCTTGTTTAAGAAAAACCGAAGCACGTTTTACTGAGCAGGAGGAATGTCATATAGAAATTCTTTCTCTGTGTGTTGTTTTTAGCTTTTGTTTACTCAATTACTAAAAAATCATAAAGAGTAGAAGGAAGTGTGGATGCCACCAAGGTATAAACTCATAGAGTGATTTCAGATTGAAAAGGACTGCATTAAAATACTGTATGTAAGACAGGCAGGGCATGTAATGAGATGTAGTAGCATCGCTTATTAGGTCAACTGAAAGAAGCAGAAGTAACAAACCACCTCCTTAAAAACAGCACTCTGTAAGCTAATTTGCTTGTTAGACCTTATCATACTCCACAACTACTAAGCTGATGAGAATGAAGGGGAGCAGAATACTGCAAAGCTGTTGCCACAGTATTTCCACTTAATGAAGCCACCATTTTCTCTGGCCAAACAAGAAGATGACGCATTAGTGGCATGACAGAAGGGCCATGTGCTAGTTATTGTCTGCAGGATGCTGGATTGCACGTTAGGAAGGACACATCTGCCTTGGATGTAAAAAATGTCTCGTCCCTGGGCAAGGAGCCAGTCAAAAGAAAGGATGCATGGCAAGGGTGACACAGAAAAGGTATCTGTGATTTTGCCGTGGATTTGCATCTCTTTGATGAGTTACAATGGTCTGAGAAGGAATCCACTGGCTCATGAATGGTTGCATCCTGTGGCCAGATCAGTAGGGACCGAGCACGTTTCCTGGCCTGGCAGGCAGGGACTGGCTCATGAGGAGCTGAGCTGGTGCCACCAAAAGCAGAGGGCTCTCTGACTTACCGTCCTCCTCCCCACCTGTCTCCTCTGGCCCCAGTGGATGATTTGGCCACCTGACAGGTCTTTCCCTGGGCTGATTCAAGTCACTGATTTGGAAGAAAATAGTCCAATTGCTGCTGCTGCTGCTGTTGGTTTTGGCTGGGTTAATTTTCTGTGGGTCAGTGAGCTGAACAGTCTTATAGAAGGTCCTACTGCAAGCTCAGTCTACTCCTTATGGAACTTCGCCCTTTGCTAAAAGTCATTCCCTGTGTAATTTGGGGAGGGGGCTGAGGACTGTTCCTGCCTGCTGAACAAGCCCACCTGTGTTGTGAAGCCCTGTGTGCAAGAGGAAAAAATCTTCAGCACTTCTCAGCCCTGCTGCTGGACATGGTTGTGACAACATGTCTGCGTTTCATCAGCAGATGCAGACTGGGGCTTTGTGGGTTTTCCCAGTTTCAGGGAATATCTGGGAGAAGGGGAACTGAATGCCAACAGTGTGAGAATTTCCTTGGCCTCCAGTGATTCCTTATAATAAGGAACTAAAAGGGAGCAAGATAGGCTCATGTCTTTGGAGTGAAAAATCCTACCAAAGTCTCTGAGCTCCTGAGAGACATGCCAGTGCTGATTAATTGGAATTTCTCCCCAAGTAAATCTTCCTGCAAACACCGTTTGGCTTGGACAGACACCACCAAGACATGAATAGGAGCAAGCAAATGTTTGCTGGCATTTTTTTTAAGCGTGAAGTGCACAGCTGTCTGAATGTGACATATAGGTGTTTGTAAGCATCTAGGAACCATCTAAAAGTGCTGGGTTAGCCAGCTTTCAGCTTCATTGCTGGGGGCAACAGTCACTTAAATTGGAATTAGTGGTGCTGAGGAGCCTGGTCCTGCTCCACAGGGCTCGCTTCAGGGTTGCCTGTACCCAGCGTAGCCGCTGCTGGGTGGCGCGGGTGCAACAGGCTGGGGCCGTGTGTGCAGAAGGGGGACAGTGTCACTGTCACCATGTTCTGCTGTAATTTGGTGAGGCTGGCTTATCAAAGCCCTAGCAAAATCTGTATCTGTATCAGTCGCAGTGATCAGCTTGTCTCATGGGCTTTGCGATTACCCTTTCCCTGCCAAAGCCGTGTTGGTGCTTCTTTCTCCTCCAGCAGAGGCATACATGAGGCTGTGTTCAAAAGCCCTGAAGATGCATGGGAGTCTGTGCAGGTACAGGAGCAGGATGGATGGCAGCTTGCAAAAGTGCTCTGCATTCTCAAAACAGCAGCTCTGCTGTCTTGTTAGGCTTATGGTGTATTCAGAGCTTGGATGTGGTCTTGAGGAAGACACCGCTGTAGCTAAATACATGCATGCAGCAGGCCCTGCTGTGCATGGCACTATGCAAATATGGGTCTGGATCTACAAAGGGATTGTGGTGCCTCTTAAATACTATCCAACTGCTAGTCAGGTTCAAAATCTAGGTGCTGAAAATCTTTGCAAACCTTCATGGAGGTCACTATGGTCCTTGGAAAATTCATTTCTGCTGGGCAAGTCCCAGACATGTCTGCAGAGCTGCTACTTCCTTCACCACAGTCTGTCTCGCCAACGGTGCCCAGGCTGGAGATTCGCTCTAGATACACATATTGGTGTGAGCCCTGTGAGAGAGAACCCCTGCCACACACGGAGAGCTCAAGGTAACAGTAGATCCACCAGGACTGTTCCTCAGCAGTTCCTGCTGACCTGCCTTGGTGGGTCGTGCTTGGTGTGCACGTCTCTGTAGGCACTTACCTCCTCAGTGCACTGGAAAAAGGAAAAAGCTGTGTGAGGACACACTATGGGGAACGTGAGTAACCTGAGGATGTCCTGGTCATTAATGAGCAGCAGTGTACAGTGGAATTTCGATACAGGGTTTCTAGTAATAGAGGAGTATGCATTCATTATGGGATGTTTTCCGCTTATTTACTCTTTGTGAATTCTTTGGTTGCT
Source organism: Balaeniceps rex (assembly GCA_013401315.1). Classification (NCBI taxonomy): domain Eukaryota; kingdom Metazoa; phylum Chordata; class Aves; order Pelecaniformes; family Balaenicipitidae; genus Balaeniceps; species Balaeniceps rex. The sequence goes on along the minus strand of VYZW01048104.1, from coordinate 33,168 downwards.
AATTTTAAAACTACTGTGGAAAACTATTAACATCATCAATGAGTCATATGAATGGAAATGGTGATGGGCTCTTGAGAGTTCAATGTAGCTTGTCTTGTTGATAAGAAATGAGAAACCCACAAGGAAGAGCTCATTGCTTGCAGTTTCTTCTTCTCAGTCCCCTGTTCTTAGGGCCAAATTTGTTCATAAAGGCCTAAAATTTATGATGGGATGGCTCAGCTTTTAAAAACATATGCAAATGTTTCATCCAACCTCTGGATTAGCTGGGCAGTGTCTACGTTGCAGCGCATGCCAAGAGGAAGATAATTCAGTGTTTCAAAAGGGGCCTTACATGGTTATTCACTGACTCTTCCCCCGGCACCTTCGTGAAGAATCATGGACAGAAAAATATAACAGAAGCTCAGAAATGTTTTGCATGATACCTTATAGTGCTAATTAAATGCAGATTATATAAACGAACAGTTATTTACATATCTAAATCTCATTCTCCTACAGGCCCTGCAATTCCTGTTGGGGTAGATGTGCAAGTTGAAAGCTTGGACAGTATTTCTGAGGTTGACATGGTACGTAATCCTCTTTTAAGCCTCAATTATTCTTAGTCATAAAAAGTCCCTCCCACTTGAAACCTATGGATTTCAAATTATTGGTCAGATGAAAGTAATGGCAGCATTTGGCTAATTCAAAGAGGCTGATACTCAAAACTAAAGACTTCATAAAACCAGGTGATCAAAGGCTTATCTCTGTATCTTCAGATAAAGATTAAAAGTATGAGGAAAAAGGGACCTTAAATGGGAGACTAATCAGTGCTATGAAGTATCTATCACAACCAAAAATATAAACAGCTGCGTACGAAGATTTGAAGGTGTATGGTGAAGTTCACATACACCGCACTTACTGCAAGAGTTTTCTTCCTTAGGGAACCATTGAGTCCATTTGTTTTAAATGCATGATTTTTGGAGGCGCGTTAGAAAATTAAGTTGGCAACGTAAATGAGAAGGAGCTGCTGCTGCTTCTTCACCACTGGGAGCTATCTCACTGAGGAGCATGACTGGAAGCTGCCAGGGGGAGCCGGAACTGCCTCTGACAAAGTGGGATTTGGTGTGGGGGAATAGTCTTTCAGTCACTGATGATGCTGTTCAGGAAATTTGCACCAAGTTCAATTGTGATTTAGTATCTTTATTTTTTTATTAATTAAAAAAAGGGGAAGAAATACATGCAGTTGTTAACCCTCAACAGGTTTCAAGGTGTTCCAAATGAAAGGAGTGTTCACAAGCATTTTCCTGTTTGGTGTTTGTTTTTTTTTTTTTAACTATAGGAAATGGAATAAAAACACTGGAAAGAGAAGTGGAAAGGGAAACATAGAGGAGAAGAGGAAGCTTCTTGATTCCTTCCTCCTTCTGCCTTTTCCTCTTTGTTTTTGGGCACCTTCTCTGGTCTAGGCAAAACATGAAGACTTAAAGGAAGAGCTTAAGTCTTACGGTGGTGCAGTTACATCTTCATTAAAAGAAGGGAGCTTGCCTGCCTGGATATTGAAAGAGAGGGTTTGGAGGGATGCGCCCAATGAAGCACGTGGGAGGGAGCTTTCAGTGCAGGAAATGGCTGTTGCAAGGAGACTTGGGGCTCTAATATATCAAAATGATGTCGTAGCAGCAAAACCACCTAATTAGTGCAAGTAAATAACTTGCAGTGCTTTCTGTCAGGAGCATCTGATTTCAACAAAAATCTTGCCCATCAGAAAGTTTTGCAGGCAGCTCTCTCTCTCTTTGCTGTAGATGGCTCTGCAGTCCTATTTTCCCAGCACAGGACAAGGACTTTCCACAGCAGTTGCTGATTTGTATTTGGGGTGGAAGAACAGTGTCCCAAGTCAGTCTGGGTTACACTGGTTTGTTTTTCCAGCAGTTTGTCCCAGCATGGGTGTTTGTGGAAAGGAGAGCAGGCAGTAAGCTGTCTGCATGGCCAGGGCTGGCTGTGCCTGCACCAGGGTGCCCTCCTGGGCTCCCCATTGCAGGCAGGGCAGAGATGCAGGCAGGGCCAAAATGCAGGCAGGACTTCTTTCAAACTACTCTGAAGCGTTAGTGGCCTTGGAAACTGGATACCCTCGGCGGGAAAGCCTTTGCCTACCGCTGCTTCAACAGGCATCTGGTGCCCCAAAGAAGCACCAGACTGAAGCTGGTTGCTGCTGTGTGCACTGGCAGGGGTTGCTCGCGAGGCTGCCCGGAGCGTGGCACAAACATGAAATGTGCTGCCAAAACTTGTGGATGCTCGTTCGCTGTGCCTCCAGCAGGTATTATTGTCCTCCCAGTTCATTGTAAAACTTGTTTCCTAAGGGATTTTCCTACTCATAAGTGGAGAAATAAATCCCTTTTCTGGGTTTGTTACTAGCATGTGTGCTGGTGAGAAAGGAACAAGCTGTCAGTGATTGCAAACTGCCTTGGTTGACTCATGCCACGAGAAAACATCCATAAGTTGGGTTTTGTACTTAGAAGCTGTCATCAGCTGCCACTTGGGCTTGATGTTGGCAGCACTTGGTGCCCTGTGTGTTGGCCATTGGAGGCCTGTTTGGAGGGAGAAGGGTGCTGAAGGCGAGAGAGGAGAGGGCTCCTGCATGGCGGGATGGGGAAAGGGTCACACCTGGGAAGTGGTATGGCCCTTCCCACTCTGTGCCCGCCCTATGGTGGCTATACATCACACCAGGGATGCCTGGCTGCTGCCACGTTGGTGCCCGTGCCCCTGTTCTCCCACGATGGAGCTGCCCAGAGGCATTCTGCAGCCGCAGCCTCAGGCTGCCTGTCCCTCCTCTTGCATTGCAGGTGGAAGGCTGCCCAGGGCTGGTGACCCTGAATAACCAGGCTCATTTTTACCCCTTTTTTTCCTTCTGGTGTAAACGGCATTGACTCCTAAGAAATCATCAGTTATGCCTCTTCCTTGCTTTCCTTCTTCCCAGCTCCAGTCAAGCTGATGTGCTTTCCTTGTCCAACCCCTGAGGTTGGCTTCTCCAGCCAGGTTACAACCTAAGGCCTGCCGGTAGCAGCCATTGCTGGAAGAGTTTCTTTGGGACTGTAGCTGTAAGGGGAAGGTGGCCAGTGTCCAGTAGGGAACAAGAGCTGGCAGCATCCCTGGGAGGAGCAGGGATGGAGGCTGTGACCAGTCTGCCAAGGTGGGGACCTGCAGATGGGTGAGCAGAAGTGTCCCTCCGGCAAGTCTCTGCTATGGTCAGAGAGGGAGGTGTCTGGCCAGCTCTGCCCTGTGCAGGGCAGCAAGGTGAGGGCTGGCACTGGAGACTTCTCTGACAGATTAATGAAAAACCTATTGGCAATGGGAGACTGTTGCCAGGGCAGCCCTTTGAAATGGAGAGTCAGGTTAACTGATGTTTTGTCATGGGCAAAGCAAAATGAGGTGGTGGTGGTGGTTTTAGAAAGCAGCTGCCGAGTGGTTAGGAAGAGATCCCAGCCTGTGTCACTGCCTGCCCAGGCTTGGCAGCTGCAGCTCCTGTAACCACTCGCTTAATTGGGAATATAAAGAAAACAAGTGTATTTGATCTCTCAGCATGAGAGAGTAGATTCAGCTCTGAAAGCAGCAGCTGCCAGTTTGGGATCAACAAACAGATGTTTTCCTTTGTGTGACTGAGGCTCCTGCCCCCTCAACGAGCTTAAAAGAGAGCTTTATTTATACATTTGTTCAGTAGGCAAAACAGTTCCCTCACTTGGTTGCTGTTTGTAACAATTTAGTTCTCTGAGGGATGAATTGCTTAGTGTTTAGCCTGACCATTAAGATAATTTTGAAAGTTTTTCCTCTTGAACATGCTATTGATACCATAGTCCTTCAAGATAATTTTGACAGGATTGAAGAATCATTTCTGCAGGGCAATTCTTCTCTTGGGGCATATTTATATCCCTTTTAGGACTGAACGTTACTGAGTACTGTAATACATTGATTAGGGGGTTATGTTTTGTTTTGGCTGAAATAATTTTGTCAGGAAAATCTATTCACAAAGAGTACTGGTCTAGGGAAGAAACAGGAGTTGAGAGGGGAGGGGAGGGATTTCATCTACCTGGTTAGGAGTGAGTTTTCTTTCTGGTGTTTCCTAGGTATAGAAAGCAACACTGACAGACCTCTCTCTGGTTCTCTTCTTTTTTCATGAAGGATTTCACTATGACTCTGTACTTAAGGCACTACTGGAAGGATGAGCGTCTCTCGTTTCCCAGCACCACCAACAAAAGCATGACCTTTGATGGCAGGCTGGTGAAGAAGATCTGGGTCCCCGATGTCTTCTTCGTGCACTCCAAAAGGTCCTTCATTCACGACACCACCACGGACAACATCATGCTACGAGTGTTCCCCGACGGTCATGTTCTCTACAGCATGAGGTAATGGTGCTGCTCCTGAACACCCCCCAGGGCTTCACTGTCGATTTTGCTCCCAGCGTGGCTTTGGTGACCACCAGGACTACTACTGCCAACCCTCCTACTCCTACCGCTGGTGCAGAGCCCTGTTTCTAGCATGTCCAGTACAAGATGCTTTGCAGGAAGCTGCGAGAAACCATGCTGTGGGCAGTAACAGGATAATCTCCTCCCGAGGAAAGCATTCCCTTAATTCTTTGCAGTCAGAGGAGGGCTTAGTTGAGCAGGAATGTTCGTCCAGGGGTCAGTGTGTGATTAAACTGGAAGCTGCTGATATACCAGATGGTGACCTCTATAATTATCCTATTTTGCTTCCTGTTTGTCTAGAAAAACTTGGTTGGTTTTTTTTGTTGTTGTTGTTGTTGGCATTTGCATGTTGATGTTTAAGTTTACTGAAGCTGAAATGGCAGCATTAAAGTCACCCTGTAGTCCCTGATTTTCTAGCAGGTTTGTTGGCTGGAAGAATCCTGAGGCACGTCTGTCATGACCTAAAGCGTTACCTGGCCCGCGGGTGTACAGAGATCATGACTGTGGGTTTGCAGGGCTCTGTAATACACAAGGACATGGAGACTTTATCCCCTAAACTTCTCTACCTTATTACAGATTCCACAGATACCACAAAAATCACCACTAGCAAGTAAATTACCACAAAATCACCAATAGCAAGTATACCTATGATTAATAAAGTGGATATATATATCATGCTATTACAAATTACTGTCAGTGATCAATAATATAGTATCGATAAATTGTATAGCAACAGCCAATAACAGCAATAACCAAGTGGATATATACTATTACAGGTTACTACAAACTTATCATTAGTGGAGCAACTCATCATCAATATAACAGCAGATGTACTTATGACAGATTGCTTATATAGGTGTATAATACTGGTACCAAATGATACCATCATCAAGTGAACAAAATCATCCCATGGGTGGGAGAACAAACCGAAACAACCCCAAAAGTGGGCCCAGAGGGGGACCAATGAGACAACAGACAGAGTCTCACTTCAGAGATGCTCCACGTCACAGAGTCTGGAGTCAGCCAGGCATCCCCAATGAGAGTCCAAGAGCTGGTAGAAAGTTCATGCAGCACATTCAACCTGTTTAGGAGTGGAAAAGTATGTGCAGCTGTCCTGGTTTCAGCTGGGATAGAGTTAATTTTCTTCCCAGTAGCTGGCATAGTGCTGTGTTTTGGATTTAGTATGAGAATAATGTTGATAACACACTGATTAGTTGTTGCTAAGCAGTGCTTATGCTAGTCAAGGACTTTTCAGCTTCCCATGCTCTGTGAGGTGGACAAGAAGCTGGAGGGGGCGCAGCCAGGACAGCTGACCCAAACNTTATTATTATTATTATTATTTTCTCTTCCTCTGCTGTCCTATTAAACTGCCTTTATCTCAACCCACGGGTTTTACTTTTTTTTTCTGATTCTCTCCCCCATCCAACTGGGGGGAGGAGGGTGAGCGAGCAGCTGTGTGGTGCTTAGTTGCCGACTGGGGTTAAACCATGACAGCAGCACAGGAAGTTCTCAGAGAGAGAAGCTCCATTTTGGATAAAAATTAAGTCCTCTTTATATCACAGAGGCATAATAGGGTGTAGGACACCACTACTTTGAGCAGCCAATAGGTGCTGTTAATTTCTGTTTTTCACCTGGAATGGACGATAGATGATGATGTGTTTTGTTCTTTCAGACCAATTTTTATTTTACAGACTGTTTTCCACCATCGCAGACAAGAAGTTGCCATTACAAGTCCCTTGTTTTTGTACTTATTGATGATATCTCAGTATGTCTTGGGTTTCTAGGTACCCAGCTTCACTTCAAAGAGTCTGGCTGCACTTCTCAAGGATGCTGCAGCTTCCCAGGCTGGCAGGCCTTTCTCTGTCAGTATTTTTCAGCGGACATTTTCTTTTGCTCAGTAATTTTCCCTTTCTAACCAGGCCACCTTTATAGCTGCTCACATCAGCATCCCAGCAGATTTCATTTCCTTCAGAAGAATGCAAAAAAAGATTCCAGAGGGGAAAAGCTTGAGAGCTCAGACAAAAGAACGTTTCCCCAGGACAGAAAACATGCTCTCAGTGTACAGTGACCTTTGAATGTTTTGCAACATAAGGATTTCTGTTCTAGGATCTTTCTGGAACTTATTCACTTCAGCTATGGTAAAATAATTTTCAAAAACAAGGAAAGGTTTTTTATAAAGTTTGATTCAGGAGGCTATTTCTTTTTGAAGAATGAGCATAGTGGGCGATATTGTCCCAAGTAGGACAATATCCCACCGAACCAGGGGGGTCTGAAGTTCACTGGTTTCATAGTCCAAATATAATTCTACTGAATTTATTTAAAAGAACCCTGGACAAATTATTAAAAACACAAAGAAATGTGTGTGTGTGTGTAAGAAAGAGAGTAAGCCCTATATAGCCACTTCGTTTTGCCTGGTCTTAATGATAAAAATCCCATCTTGACCAAACACTTAGGAACACTTTCCCTGTTCTGAACCCATTTAATAAATCCATTTATTGCATGAAAGGTCTGACTACTCACACCTTAGCTAAGCACCTAAAGACTCTGTCTATTTTATTAGAACTGGATGAGGATGTGACTTTCTAATGTTACCCTATGAGAGAGAAGGGTGTGAGTAACCACAACTGACTGCAGAAGAGTTAAATGGATAATTTGATTCATAAAATTCAAGGAGAACAAGAATCTGTGTGATATGTGGGCCTGGTGGTGTTTAGGACACTCAGAACGTGATCCAGCTGCCCAAGCATGGGTGTCCAGTGGTGTTGGAAATGTCCTCCAAGATATCTCAAGATGTCTTGATATCTGCATGGGGGTTGGCACTGGGCTTTAGTTGAGGAATATCTTATTGATGAGCTGAGTTTCTGTGCTGCCCCTGAGTGACAAATTGTTAATGACTACAGGTTGTGCCAGAGATTAGGTGACCCCAAGGAAAGAAATAGCACATTGTAATGAGACTGAGTTATGCAATATTTAAATGCTACACACAACTATGGGAGGTCATTCCTACAATATACCTTCTGGACCATATCCCCCAAAAGCTTCTTTAAGTTTAGCTCATATGGCAAAATTCTGCTCCAGTGTTATAGTCAAAATGAACAGCGTGTGCTTTTCGGGGGCGATGAGTGTGTAGGTCAGAGTAGGATTTGGATCACAATCCCTTGAACAGAAGAAAAGTTCTTTATCAACATCTGCAATTAATCTAGAAAATGGTCATGGCCAACATAAGTCGGCCTCTGAATTGATGACTCACAGCTGATTTGCCCCAACTGAATCAGGAGCTGCACTGCAAATCTGTCCACAAGAGAAAGTTCAGTGACCCACTGGAAGACTTGTTACGTAATGTTGTGCACAACTGGACTAATTTAAAAACGGGAGCTGTGATTGCTGCAGCTCTTCAACTAAGACACGAACTTAACAGAGGCAAATGGCACTTGTTCAAAACCAGCTGCACCCATTTTACATGCCCTGCCCCAGAAATACACCCCCCAGATTAAAAGAATTTGATCGAGGACTGAAAGAAACTGCTTTTACCTTAATAATGCATATACTGGAGGAATTTTCTGGCTTGCAATAAGGTTGGTCATGTTTTGCAGGCTTGGGTCATTGTTGGGGTGACTATGGAGGGAACTGAGCAACGGGGAAAATGAGGAAACCTTAATCAAACTGGGCATAAGGCAACCTTAAAATGTAAATGGCGAACTTATTTTATGTTGTCGTCTTGTAGGGAAGTAGTTGGATATAAAACATGGTGGAGGTATCTATACTGACATTAGTACTACTGTAATGTCCAAGATAGTACTTTCGTTCCCTGATAGGTATTGAAATTGCAACTTCCTTTGGAGTGTCTGTCTATAATCCATCTCACTTGGACTTGGAGAATTGGTAAGCATTTTCCTGGGGATTTTATGCTAATATTATGCATAATTGCTAGCTTTAAAGCTGCAGAATGATTTATATGTGTTAACATTCTCCCTTCATTGCTCCTCATAGGAACCAACCTTTCTCATTTTCTACTTCTAGGATCACGGTGACAGCAATGTGTAACATGGACTTCAGCCACTTCCCCCTGGACTCTCAGACGTGTTCTCTGGAGCTGGAAAGCTGTACGTTGTATCTGTGTTTCTAGCTAGACACACTACATGGCTGGCTGCACACCCATAGACTGGACACATTTCAGATCACAGCCTATTTTACAGCCTGAAAAAAAAGTTCACCAGAGTTACTGGGAGTCTTTCTATTGACTTGCTGTGTTGTATATCTAGCCCTTATGCTGCAAGA